>CM019149.1:240062319-240149199 GCA_009733165.1 Naja naja | reverse complement strand
AAGGGGATGCATCACAAGTCAGAACAACAGGCAAATTCTCAGAGAATTGTATCAACACAGCATCAGACATGATTAGTCTCTTAATACTGTTAAATGCTGACTGTTCCTTCCGCCCCCAGATCCAAACAGCTTTCTTATCAAGCAGGCGATGTAAGGCTCAGCAATAGATGCTTTGTGAGAGTAGAAACATGTGGTAAAGTTAATAAGTCCAAGGAAGGCTTGCAAATTTGCCTTGCATCAAGGTTTGGGGCTTCCTTGATTGCTTTAACCTTGGCATCAGTAGGGTGGATGCCATGCTTGTCAATCATATACCCCAGGAACTCAACTCTGTCTGTTTTGAGTGTACATTTGTCTTCCTTGACTTTTAAACCCGCTTTTCTGAATCTGGTAAGGACTTCTCTGAGTCTTTCTTGAAGCTGAGTGTCATTTTCAGCAGAGATTAATACATCATCAAAATAAGGCACTACCCTGGCAGTCCTTGCAACATTCTTTCCATAAGGCTTTGAAAAATGCCAGGTGCCACGCTTACTCCAAATTGTAGTCTTTTACATTTGAATGCACCTCTATGAGTCACAATTGTTTGTGCCTCTGCAGTGGCATCATCAACTGTTAATTGTTGATATGCCTGAGCTAAGTCCAGTTTAGCAAATACTGTACCCCTACCAAGGGAATGGAGCAGAAGATGCACAACTGGTACAGGATATGCGCTCTGCTGCAGCGCATGGTTAAGTGTCCCCTTGTAGTCACCACAGATTCTCACTGACCCATCAGCCTTGACTGGTGTGACTATGGGTGTTTCCCATCTGGAGTGGTCAGTAGGCTCTAAAACCCCTTGAGCAATGAGCTTATCTAATTGTGCATCAATTTTTTCCTTTAAAGCAAATGGGACCCTCCTGGGCTTTTAACGAATTGGGGCACCTTGGGGTCTAAACTGAAAGCAATAGGGGTCCCCATATACTTGCCCAGTCCTCGCTGAAGACCTCTGGAAACTCAGACTTCAAGGACTCTTCCCAGTCAGAACTGCTCACATGATGGATGCCAGTCACCTCGATGCCAAGTGGCTTGAACCACTCAAGTCCCAGCAAACTTGGCGATCCTTGTCCACGATGGTCAGGGGCAACGTTTGGTGTGGCCTTTAAACTGCACGTTGAAATCTCTCGCTCCAACTACTGGAATCTTGTTCCCTTGGTAGTCTTTGAGAGTCAGTGCTTGCTTCTGGAAATGCTTTTCTGAATTTTGGGAAAGAGTCTGTGGATAGTGTCCCATGACACCATAGATAAATAAGAGCCTGAGTCCACTTCCATTTGGCAAGGCCTTCCTTCAATGAACACCTTCACATGTACTTTTCTGCTATTTATTTAAGGGTGAAGAATGACCAATAATGATTGTTTGGTGAGTTTCATTCTTGCCATTTGCTTCTAAATTTCGCCCCATTTTTCCCAGGAAATTGTTGGGCTTAAAGTCTCTATCAGGAAATTTCTTCCTAACTGGTGGAGCTCTGGATGATTTGCAGACTCTGGCTATGTGACCCTGTTTCTCACAACGTAGGCAAATGGAGTCAAGAACTGCTTCAGTGCGGGGGGGCCCCCCCAGCCTCTGCAATAGAACCCCTGCCTGTTTTTCCCAGAGTCTTTTCTTTTCTTCTCCATTCTGAGTTAAAAATCCCCTCCTCTGTCTCACTGCCATCAGAATCAGAGTCTATTTGTTCACAATGAGCTGTTGTGGATTTTCCCCCATCAGAATGGCTTGAGGCTGGCTTGAGGCCTTGTTAATCTTTTTCATGGCAGCAGCTGAGGACTTGGTGGCTTCCGCTGAAACAGCTTCTTCAATGGCCTCTTTAAACGTGATCTTAGGTTTCATTAAAAGTTTGCTTTGTAAGACCTTATCTTTTAGGCCTAAAACAAACCGATCCGCATGGCCTCTTCTAAGTTAGTAAAGTCACAAGCACCCCCAATGTCCCTTAAACTTGCCAGAAGTCATTAACATTCTCGCTATCCCTTGATCCCGCCGGTAAAACGTGTCTCTTAATGAGGCACGATACTTGTGGGGCGTAATGGGCTCTTAAAAGTTTCTCTAAATCGGGCCATTCCATTACCTTCAGCTCTGCTGCTCCGCCAACGCCTCGCCATTTTGAAGACTGCCGGACCGCAGTGCGTGAGAAAGACCACCCTCTTACGTCTCTCGGGGATGCCGGCGAGATCGTTCCCCTCCAGGAACATGTGGAAACGATCCGCATACGATTCCCAGTCTTCCGTCGCCGGATCAAACGGTGCTGGGGGGGTTCAGCGCAGCAATCGGCTCAGTTGCTTGTTCGTCGCGTCGTCTCTCTTCAGGGAAATCCCATCCTCGTCGCCAGTGTTAAGTTTGCATGAAGAGTCAGACGCGAGGAGTTCCAGCAAAGAGTTTATTAAGTGACTACAGCTCGAATAGACCCGTTCTGGCTTGGCTACGGCTGCTTCTTATAGCCTGCAGCCGTAGCTGCCAGCCAATGGGAGTGCAGGGTTTCTTCCCGCACTATTTAAACCAATACCATTTAACATTTTACAAGAACAGTTCAAATAAACCAATAACATTCAAACCTACATACATAACAGTAATTGTCAGGAGGGCATCTCACTTTATTTACTTGTGGTTTGAGGGACAGGTGGGTAAGGTCTGAGGGACCATCTCATCTTTTAATACTCTCTCCCACTATTACTATTGAGTGAAATCTTTGTACTTTTATTATTTACTTTTTTGATGGGGTTTTTTGTGTGTGTGTTGATTCAGATAATTAGATTGCATGGAACAACTGACTCTGTCTTCTCCCACTATTACTATTGAATTTACTTTTGATGGGGTTTTTGTGTGTGTGTGTTGATTCAGGTGATTGCATGGAACAACTGACTCTGTCTTGGAATAGGTGATGATTGCCTTAACCTACTTTGTGCTTAACTTCCTGAAACAATTATAATTTTCCCAAGGCAAAAGTAAGATTGAGCAGTCACCATATCAGTTTCATTAGCCACTATTATGCCTGCTTGAGTAAAACAGAGTATTTTGCATCTTGCCCTTCCCTATTCCAGCAGGGAGAATATAGGTAGTCCTTGACTTACGACCACAACCGAGCCCAAAATTTCCATTACTAAGCAAGGCAGTTGTTAAGTGAGTTTTGTCCCATTTTATGATTTTTTTTCCACAATTTAAAGCAGATCACTGTGCATTGTGCAGTTGCTAAGTGAATCTGGCCTCCAACATTGATTTTGCTTGTCGGAAATCGGCTGTGAAGGTTACTAATGGTGATCACATGACCACCACCCCCAAGACAGTGCACCTGTCTTCAATACATGCCAGTTGCCAAAGCACCTGAAGTTTGATCACATGACTGTGGGGATGTTGCAACAGTTGTAAATGTGAAAGCTGGTCAGAAGTCACTTTTTTCAGTGCTGTTGAAACTTCAAACAGTCACCAAAAGATGTTCTTCCTTGTAGATGCTTTTCCTCCAGTTTGTCAGTACCAAAGCTGAAAGGATGTTGATAATTTGGTCACGAGTGGAACAATCATTCTCATTCTGTTCTTCCGAACAAGAAGGTTCCCCTTTTGCCCAATTAAAACATACCCTTTTAGGGAAAGGATGAAAAAATGAACAGGTCTCTCACCACGATGGATGCGATGTGTGGTTAGATGGTATAAAACACGGAGTTTTATGTAAGCACCTGTTTTATTTTTAAAAAATCTAAGTATTTCTAGTACAACACAGAATTCATTCATTTAAAGCCTAATCATTTCATTTTTAATTACTGGTGATCTGAAAATTGCAGGTAACTCTTGCAGTTTTGTTTTGGGGGGAGGAGATGGAGGCTTTTTGCATGCAGTGTGGACAGCTGTCATGATCTTGCTTTTTTCCATTACAGCTTATCTGGCAATGGTGATTGCAGCCTGCATCTTGAATTTTCGCAGAGCCTTGGCGCTCTCATCCTACTGTCCTAGCCATTTTTTTCATCTGTTGGGACTTTTTCATAGCCAGATATGAGAGTAAAATTGCAGAGTTGCTGTCTCCTTTGGGAAGGTTTCTGAAAGCTCAATGGTTTGGCTGAAATGGTAATTAATCAACTTTCCTTTTTAAAAAGTGAAAATGAGATTATGCACTTGTTTGTGGTTTTCAGTACTGTATAAATGCTATAAATTATGTTACATTTCCTCCTAGCTATTAAAAAATGCCTTGTACTTAAAATCTTTAGAACAGAGTTATCTAATCCAAGTAGCAGAATGAATATATATTTGATAAAGTTCACACTTTTTCTTACAGAATGTTTATACCTGGTAATACAACTTTCTTATCAGACTGATGTACAGGTAGCCCTCACTTAATGACTGGTCATTTAATGACCGTTCAAGTTATGACTGATCTCCCCAGAGCTACTTAGGGCCTACTTTTGAAGTTCCAATTACTGCACCCACCCCTTATCCACCTCATATTCATGTGATTGCATTTTGGGCACTTGGAAACTGGCTCGCACTGATGGTTGTTTGCAGTGTCCCATGGTCACATTTTTTGCCATTTCTGGTTTATTTTGGGTTTTGGCAAAAAACACCCATCAGAAAACAGACTCACTTAATGACCATGGTATTCATTCAGTGATGTGGCATTCACTAAATAGTGTTTTTGTCTAACAACTATTACAAAATATTGAGTGCACAACTTAAAATCACAAGCCTGGAGTCAATTACAGTCGTAAGTAAATATCTGTACCCAGAAATTTTGGGATTCCACCATATTCAGTGATGGTAGGAGCTAAACTAAGTGATGTCAAAAAGAACTGTTCTGTGTCTTTCTGGCTACCTTTTTCTTCCCTGCCATTCATTTTACTATTTGGAAATTAAGCTTAGTTAAGCTCTTGTAAAGCAATCCCTTAATCTGCATTTTAATGACAATTAGATGCAGAAGTAAATTCAGAAGGTTGGGTTCTCTCCATTACTGGTGACTGACTGACTGACTGACTGGCTGGCTGACTTCCTTCCTTCCTTCCTTCCTTCCTTCCTTCCTTCCTTCCTTCCTTCCTTCCTTCTCTCTCTCTCAAGCAAAACTAAAAACACAATAAAAGAGAAAGAGAAAGAAAACCTGTTATTATTTATCAGAGTTATACTGCCACATGTTTGTTAAGGATACACAAAAAACAATCCAAAACCTCAAGGAAGCAGAGATTACTTAAATCTCTAATGGCGTTTTACCAGAAATCATTTTTCATCATCAATTGCTGTCACTGACAACTTCTCCAATTGAAATTGGTACTTCCAGTTTGACAACTAAGAGTTTCACAAACATCCTTTTTTTATAGTCCAAGGCCAACAGAAGCAGGTTATCAAGTATCCAATGGGAAGCAGTATATGGCTAGTGTGTTTTTAACAATTAATAGTTGTGAAGATGTGTGTATTGGAATAGTCTATGTGGAGGGAGAGGGGAGACAGTGAGATACAGTCTAAAACAGGGGTCCCCAAACTTGGCAACTTTAAGACTTGTGGACTTCCCAGAATTCTATGGTGGCTGAGGAATTCTGGGAGTTGAAGTCCACAAGTCTTAAAATTGCCAAGTTTGGAGACCTCTGGTCTGAAATAAGGTGATGATCTTTCCCATAAGTCATTCATTGCAATGTTTGAATACCTTTCTCTAGGGTAGTGTGGATCATCTTAATAGTTGCTGGTGTGTGTTGGTTAATTTTTGATACTGCCAAGCAAGGAACCAACCAGCTTATTTCTTTTGGTGGGCTTCTTATGTACATTCTCTTGATGCTGATCTTCTCCAAGTACCCAACTAAAGTGAGTGTGTTTACAATCTTTCATTTATATCTTTTCTTACATTTAATGTCTATTTGCCACACATTGAGCAGATGTCCAATAACATAGCTTATTCACTGTCCTTTATTAGTATCTTTGTTTTATACAGTTCAGCCTTTTATATATTTATTCATTGGTATTCTACCTTTATTATTTTTATAAATAACTCAAGATGATTAACATATCCAGCCTTTCTTCTCCTATTTTCCCCACAATAATAATCTTGTCAGGTGAATTGTGCTGAGAGAGGGTGACTGGCCCCAAGGTTACCCAGTTTTCTTTCATGGTTAAGGCAGGATATGAACTCATGGTCTCTTGCATTCTAGCCCGGTGCCTTAACCACTAGACCAGAGTGGCTCAGACAGACTGTATGTCCTCTGATATGTCAAGACAACTATCAAAATTCCCAAATAGCATGACATTTGAAGAATTCTGGGAAGTATAATTTCAACACACATGAAGGATACTAAATTGAGAACATTGGGTTGGATTAAACTATGATGTTAAAAAAAGCATTAAAAAGGACATAAAATATTTGTAAGATAAGGTAGGGCTTGGTAGGAAGGAATATATAAAATAGAAAGTTTAGTTTTCATCATAATTCTTATTCTACTATGACTAACCCTAGACCAGTTTTTAAAAGTTTATCACTCCGGTTCACCCAAGGCTTTGTTGCAAGTTGAATAGCATCCATGGAGGATTGCTGAAGTTTTTTTTAAGATGGGGTGGCTGAGTAGATGAGTCTGCGGTTCCAGGTGGTTGTAATAGAAAATTTGATCCTAGAATGCGCAACTTAGCTTTAGAGATAAGTTGGTTGCATATCCCAGTTCATACTGGGTAATTCTGTGTTTGAAGTCATTCTCTATTTCAGAAGTGAGACAATGATCTTGTTGCATTGCACAACAGCTTATTGTTTTTTTCAAGGATGGCACAAGCTGGCTAAGCCTATCTGAAGGCTTGCATACTTCATTTCTTTTGTATCTTGTTAGAAACTGGGATAAAAGTGCAATTCGTGTTCATCAATTTGTTGATAAATGTCAGCAACACAAAACCCTCTGTATTTAAAGGCTGCTAGTCCAAATCCATTTCAAAATAAAGAGCTGCAGCAGAAGAGCAGGCAGAGCTGGAAGACAGAGTTAAATGCACCATCAGTTTAGAGTCTCTGCGTTTCTACAAGAAACACAAGTCCACCCCCCTTGAATCCCATTGATCTTTATCTAGCACCAATTTATTGCTAACCTTTAGTTGATCAGATTCTTGTAAATAGGTTGGAATAATAAATAATCTATGCTCAAACTCAATGAATGATCCTGGTTCTTTGTGTCTGACAAGAGCCATAGGACCAGTAGTAGTTTTAAATTGTCCATCAACAGTAATGGAGACACATAATAGAAGCATCCTTTGGTCACACTTCTCTCTGCTATACTAAGATTTATTTATTTGTTATGGGTTTTTTTAGTTTTTAATCTGGCACCTGTCCATTTAAATTAGCATATCCAAATAGAGGGCAATCTCATTCTGGGTTATGCAGTCCCTTCTTATGTAGTGGTGAGAAAGTAGCAACCCCATTATGAGACAAACAAGGAGAAAGAACAAAGTTGTGAAGATTTGCCAGTGTGGGAATGCTAACCCAGTATATTTAATGAAGTCCCATCTTGTTTGCTTTTTATTGCTTTTCCTTTTTGAACAAAATAAATATCAATCACCTATGTTACATAAAATGAGAAGAATGTGATCTCATTACCAGAAAATCCAGTTTAATTTTTCTGTCTAGGCTTTCAAAATTAAGACAAAGCTTTCTTTTAACTAATATATTCAAACAAGCTACCTTCTATCTCAGGAACATGTGTATATCAAGGCATGTCCCAGAGAAACCTAATTCTGATAACAAATTTTAATTTCTGAGGAAAATGACTAGATTGGTTTTTTTATCTAAAAGCTGCTTAGCCTTCCATAAGAAAAAGGAACATTTATGAGCCCTTCATCTACGATATATTTTTTCCATTAGTCTTCCTTGACCTGTCTGGCCAATTTTGTGAAAGTTACGAAGAACACAGATAGAACTTCACACAATGCTATTCCTTTGAAAACTGTGTTAGTTTATGTAGGGGAGAGAGGGGGGAAAGCCATGCAAAACCAGCAACCATTTGAAGTTACAAAGATGATGAAAAAGGAGATTAAAAGTTGCGTCCTCACAGATCACGATTCAGACATTTTGCAAACAGCCCTCATTTACAATGGCTGCGATGTCTCACAATCACATGGTCTCCATTTGCAACCTTTACAGCCAGCTGTAGCCAGCAAAGTCAATGAGGAAGTTGCAGTGACTTTGTATTTAATAACCTATGGTGTTTCACCTAACAATCTCACGATTGGAACTGAAGTAAATTGATGGGGTGACAAGATGATTCACTTAATGACTGTACCACTTAGTGAAAGTCGGCAGTCTCAACAGTGGTCAATAAGTGACACTAGGTATTTATTTATTATTGAATTTAGATACCACCCATCTCTCTCTCAGAGTGATTGTACACTGAACAAGTGAAACCTACAATAAACATTGTAGTGTATTCATATCTTTTATTGTAATTTTTTTACAATAGAGTTCCATACCACTGAGATTTACTCTCCACCAAGATATTATAAACTATAATGTAACTTCTCCAGTACTTTCCAGAAGTATGGATCAGTTCCCAATATTCCTTAGTCAGCCTGGCCTTTATCAATAATTTTGGAATTGAAGCTTACTTGCCTGAAAAGCAACCAGATTGGGGAAGGTTCCTGGAAGAAATCAAACAAGCATAATGTTTCTGTCTTACTTTTAAATTTAGTGCAATTTTTTTAAAAAAAATCTCCCCTTCTTTTGTAAACATTAAGAAATATGCAATTATATTTCCCACTCATTTCAGGCAGGGGCACTTATTTGGAATCCCCACCTGCCATTTACTATGGTATTCAATGCAATATTGTCAAATTTGAGCTGATTTTAAATCTGATAGTTTTGTTTTTCTTTATGTATGCATAGGTTGTATGGAGGCCAGTAATCTGGGGTGTTGCAATGCAGTTTGTTCTTGGACTTATAACCTTGAGGACCAAAGTAGGATTTGATGCATTCAACTGGCTTGGTAATCAAGTGCAGTAAAGGTTGAATAAAGAGAAATCATTCATAATCTTCATGACAAGTGATCAGTTTATACCTGTTGAGTCAAGGAGTACTTAGGGAGGGGTGCCTTGGTGATGCATTTTTTTACTTGGTCATTCATGCCTCTGCTTAAGGCATCTTTAGTAAGTAGTATGTTTTGAATGCTGACAATTTTAAGAAATTTTATAATTTTAAACCAGACAGACAATTGAACTGACTGAATAAAATAACAGCATTTTGCTAATGCCTCACCGCATGTTCACTTATAATTAAATTTGAATTTGATTTCATATGGACTCATTCTCAAGAAAGATTAAGACAATTGTCTGCCTTCAAAAAATATCACAGGAAATAAATCAGATTTGTTCTCACTTTGTGACCAACATCTACCCAGAGATTTGTTGATAATTAATCTGCAATAGGCAATTTGATCTGCCTGTGCATCTAAATTATGTAAAATAATGTGCATGTAGAAAATCACTTATAAGGCTATGATTTTTAAAGCAATCTTTTAATCTTGAAAAGGATAGTGATGAGCAGACTTTATCTTCAAGGAAGAAATATCTTAAAAGTACAGTCCCCATCTTTAATCAACAACTTAAAGCTTCCATATAGTCAGGAAATAGCACTTCACTCACTCTAAAGCTCAGTTTGCCTTCTAGGGTAAGCAGGATGGTTTACTAAGAAACCATATTTATTGGGTTCATAGATAGTATTAACTAAAACAGCATGATGCAATGCTGGCAAACCAAAGAACTAAGAATACACTGATTTCATAAACACATCATAATGTGGGGTTAATAACTGTAAGAAAAGATTTTACTCCCATGGCTCTTATATCCAGACTATGCTGTCCTTCCTATAGCTTCTCACAAATCAAACACATTTCTGATTGGGCCACATCTACCCTAAAAACTCCACAATGTTTATTATCCAAACTAGATAATAAAACTTCTGTCAATATCTAAAAATCCCAACCCAATGCTATTGGATTACAGTGTTATCCTCCAAGCCAGTCAGTAGAAATATGTTCCAACATGAATTCTTACATCATTGATCTGCCACAGAACCAAAGCCAGAAATTGTGCCATCTTAGTATTTCAATCTAGAACATGTTAAGTGGGGGGTGCCTCAATTGGTGATCTCCCAGTCTGATATCCCTCATTAATCATCATTGCTAGTCAATGGCTAAACAGTCACTCTAGTACGTTCCCAAGGCAGAATAGGGAACGATGCAACTCAAATATAGGTGCATGCTTGAACCGGAGTGTTGAGCTGTGTTTGGTCAAGATTCCCCATCAGCAGGTCTTCAGGGCATAGTTCATAGTTCAAGCTTTTCTAAAGAGTACAGATTTGGTAATTTTCTATGTGAGGGAGGGGGAAGGTAAACTTAGTTCAAAGGAAGCCTGGTTGATAGGATAACAGGTGCACAGCATTTGAGCTCTTTTTCCTGCTTTTCAATCCCTCATCCGTGCTGCACAAAGCAGCTGAGGTTGAAAAAGCAGGGAAATGGAAGCGATTGGTGGTTTCCGGCATGGTGGGCCAAACAGCAGCAAAAACGCCAGAATCGGTTTGTCTGTTGTTTTCAGAGCTTTTCACTGATTCTACAGAGCCAGGCAGAACCGTAGCATCCCACCCCCTCTGTGGAAGGTTGCATGATGCAGCTATGAGGGAACAACTGATAACAAATGAGCGATTTCATGGTTGATCACACCTAGATGATCACTGACACCAGTATAGGCTGTGGGATTTTGACTTGCACATAATAACAACAACTCTCATCATAAACCAATGGCATCAACACTGGAATGGAATAGAGAAGATGGTAGTCCCCCAACCACCATTGCCAAAGTAATACAAACAATGAAATGCTGACCAAGCCAAACACCTGGTCAGTAGAAGACATCAATAACAAAGATTAGCACATAGCAATAGAACTCTTTCAAATACTAAACTCCCCAGGAGTTAAAACCCCTTCTGACAATCGCTTCATAGGTACCAGTCAAGCATTACTTGAACAAACACTACCATAGAAATAGGTCTTCCTACAGCACAAAACAAAATAGTCAAGGCAGTTCCCAGACCAGAGAGAAGGTGTTCCTGCAATCAGATAAAATGGCTGAAATTGCTTAGGCAGATCTTGAGCCCCTGATTGTGTCAATGGCTGCATCATCAATGAGGTATGCCATATTTCAACCATGTCAAAAAGTTGGACTGGGGTGCATGAAAGCCAGAAAAGCTGGTGTAGAAAAAACTTTGTTGCATCAGCTCCAAATGGGGTCACACAGTCATGGAAGAATAAAGCATTTATTGGAAGCTATTCATGCCGAGAGTGGAGGACGTGAGAATGAACACCAAGAGCAGAAAAATGCTCCTTCATTGAAAATTAACAAGGAAATATTGTTGATTGTAGAAGCAGCAAAAACGCCTTAAGCATGTCTGAAAAAACAGAGGATTACAAACTGTTAAGTTTGCATGAAGAGACAGACCGGAGTGCTTCAAGCTCTTTGTTTATTAGTGACTACAGCTCAGAACGAACCCACTTTGGCTGGGCTGCGGCTGCTACTTATAGCCAGCAGCCGCAGTTGCCAGCCAATCAGAGTGCAGGGTTTTCCGCACTTTTTAAACCAATCATTTCTTACATTTTACAAGAACAGTTCAAACTAAACCTGCATACGTAACACCCCTCCCCACTAGGTTCAGTCCATACTCAAACCCCAGCCTATCTAATGTATTCTTTTAAATAGGTGGGGCTCTTACATGTACGTTGAGACCTACGTGGTTCAGATGTTTTAAGGTTCTCACCTTGTGAGGGAGGAAATGTGTCTGCTGACATTTCCTTACTAGGACTTGTAGTAATGGTAGAACCTGTTTGGTTACTACAACCTGGTCTCTCCTCCCAATCCATCTCCAACCCAATGTCAACACCTAAATCAGGTAATGATGTGCAATCTTCCATTTGTGAAAATGGTTGTTGGTATTGTGACAGGTTTTGGGATGGTTCCTGTCGTTAGCTCATTACACATGGGGTTGATTCTTGCTTGTTCATTACACTCATGATCCTCCCCTTCCCCCTAGAAGAGGTATTAGGTATGGGAACTAGAGAGGAACAATTGCGATGTTCCTGAGGTAATCTGGATCTAAGCTGATCAATGTGCCTGCTCCAGAGGACACCATCCTCTGTTTGTACCCTGTAAGATCGAGGGCCTGTGATTTGGGTTATCTCAGCAGGAATCCATAAAGGTTCACCCATAAGGTTCTTAGCATAAACAGAATCACCCACAGTGAACGCGAACTTTGCTAGTGGAATCTAGTGGTGCGTTGGTGCGTAAGTGGGATAAGGCGGTCAAGGGAGACCTGAGTTTCCTACCCATCAACAACTCTGCTGGGGATAAGTTAGTTGATGGGTTAGGAGTGATATGCTGGACACTGAGAAGTTTTTCAACTCTCTCAGTGATATCCCCTGGACCCCATTGCCCAGGGGCTGTCAGGGCATGTCTGATACCCTGCTGTGCTAGATATGATTCAAAAAGGTTGGATGTAAATTGAGGACCACTGTCAGAAACGAGTACATCAGGTAACCCGTGAGTTACAAAAAGCTTTTTAAGCTGTTTGATGACAGCATCAGTTGTGGTGGATGCCATAGGGATGACCTCTAGCCATTTGGAATATGCATCTACTATAATAGGGAAAGTGTGCCCCCTGGTAGGGCCAGCAAAATCAATGTGAATCCTGGACCATGGGCCCCTAGGACATTCCCATTCCTGTGTGGGGGTGAGAGGTGGGGCAGGCCTGACTACCTGACAGTTGGGACAAGATGCAACCCAGTTTTCAACCATTTTGTCAATACCTGGCCACCATACATAACTCCTGGCCAATCCCTTCATTCTGACAATACCTGGATGACCCTCATGTAACATTTCCAAAACCTCTTTTGCAGTTTTGCAGGAATAACCACCCTGTTACCCCACAAAATACATCCTCTTAATACAGATAATTCAGTTTGCCTGGATTTAAAAGGTTGGGCAAGTTGAGGTAGATCTTGAAGAGGCCAACTTTTCTTAATCCAGCCTATAACAGGAGCCAATAAAGTATCTTTGGCAGTCTCTCTGGCAATTTCAGCAGCATGTACTGGAAGCTTCGCAACAGTTTCTAGGAAAAGGTGTAAGTCTCAGGAGCAAAGTCTGGGCAGCGACTCAAAGCATCTGCATGCCCAATGTCTTTGCCAGGCCTAAGCAGCAAGAAATTCAGTCCACCTCAGCATTCTTGGTGACAGGTGGGCGTAGGTTTGTCTCCTGCCACAATGCCTAACAGAGGTTTGTGATCTGTGACAATGGTAAATGTTCTCCCATATAAATACTCATGGAATTTCTTGACAGCTGCAACAATTGCCAAGGCTTCCTTGTCCAGTTGGCTGTAGTTCCTCTCTGCTTTGGTCAAGGTGCGAGAGTAAAGTGCTATAGGAGCTTCCCTCCCACTGGGAAGCCTGTGGCTCAAAACCCACCCCACTCCAAAAGGGGATGCATCACAAGTCAGTACAACAGGCAAATTCTCAGAGAACTGTATCAGTACAGCATCAGACGTGATTAGTCTTTTAATATTGTTAAATGCAGATTGTTCTTTTCTGCCCCAGACCAGGTAGGAACATGTGATAAAAGTTATTGAGTCCAAGGAAGGCTTGCAAATCTGTTTTACATTTTGGTCTAGGGGCTTCTTTGATTGCCTGAACCTTGGCATCTGTGGGGTGGATATCATGCTTGTCAATCATATAGCCCAAGAACTCAACCTTGTCAGTTCTAAGAGTGCATTTTCCTTCCTTGACTTTTAACCCCGCTTTTTTGAATCTGGTAAGGACTTCTCTGAATCTCTCTTGTAACTGAGTGTCATTTTCAGCAGAGATTAACACATCATCAAAGTAAGGTACTACCCCTGGCAGTCCTTGGAGCATCCTTTCCATAAGGCTTTGGAAGATGCCTGGTGCCACACTTACTCCAAACTGTAACCTTTTACATTTGAAAGCACCTCTATGAGTCACAATGGTTTGGGCCTCTGCAGTGGCATCATCAACTGTTAGTTGTTGATATGCCTGGGCCAGATCCAATTTGGCAAAGACTGTACCCCTGCCAAGTGAATGTAGTAAATGATGCACCACTGGAACTGGATATGCGCTCTGTTGAAGCATGGTTCAATGTCCCCTTATAGTCTCCACAGATTCTCACTGACCCATCAGTCTTGACTGGTGTGACTATGGGTGTCTCCCACCTGGAGTGGTCAGTGGGCTCTAAAACTCCTTGAGCTATTAGTTTATCTAATTGTGCATCAATTTTTCCCTTTAAGGCAAATGGGACCCTTCTGGGCTTTAAACGAATTGGGGGCACCTTGGGATCTAGATTGAAAATGATAGGGGTCCCCATATACTTGCCCAATCCATCGCTGAAGACCTCTGGAAACTCAGACTTCAAGGCCTCCTCCCATTCAGTGTTGTTCACATGATTGATGCCAGTCACCTCAATGCCTAGTGGATTGAAGCACTCAAGTCCCAGCAAGCTTGGGCGATCCTTGTCCACGATGGTCAGGGGCAAACGTTTGGTGTGGCCTTTGAACTTCACATTGAAATCTCTTGTTCCAACTACTGGAATCTTGTTCCCTTGGTAGTCTTTAAGAGTTAGTGCTTGCTTCTTGAAATGCTTCTTCTGAATGTTTGGGAGTAGTCTGTGAATAGTGTCCCATGACACCATAGATAAATATGAGCCTGAGTCCACTTCCATTTGGCAAGGCCTTCCTTCAATTAGTACCTTGACATGCACTTTTCTGTTATTGATAGAAGAAGAATGACCAATAGTTACTGTCTGATGAGTTTCATTCTTCCCTTTGCTTCTGTGCTGCACCCCATTTTCTCACTGAGGTTGTTGGGCTTGAATTCTTTGTCAGGAAACTTCCTTCTGTTGGGTGGAGTTCTGGATGATTTGCAGACTCTTGCTAGGTGTCCTCTTTTTCACAACGGAGGCAGATGGTATCTAGGAACTTGCATTCAGTGCGGGGGTGGCTTCCCCCACAACCTCTGCAATAAAAGTCTTGCCTTTTTCTTCCCAGGTCTTTCTTTTTCCTCTCCATTCTGAGTCTATAAATTCCTTCCTCCACCTCACTACAGTCTGACTCAGAATCTATTTGCTCACAATGAGTTGTTGTGGACTTTTCCACATCAGGATGGCTTGTGGCCTTGTTAATTTTCTTCATGGCTGCTGCTGAGGACTTGGTAGCTTCTGCTGAAAAGGCCTCTTCTATTGCTTCCTTCAGCATGATCTTAGGTCTTAGTAATAACTTGCTCTGAAGCACCTTGTCTTTAAGGCCCAGAACAAATCGATTGTGCATGGCCTCTTCTAAATTGTTAAATTCACATGCACCCCCAATGTCTCTTAAACTTGCCACGAAGTCGTTTATGTTTTCGCTTTCCTTTTGATCCCGACGGTAAAACTCGTGTCTCTTAATGAGGCACGATACTTGTGGGGCTTAATGGGCTCTTAACAACTTTTCTAAGTCAGGCCATTCCATTACCTTCATGTCTGCAGCTCCCGCCAATGCCTTCGCCATCTTGAAAACTGCCGGACTGCAGTGCATGAGAAAGACCACCCTCTTCCGCTTCTCAGAAATGTCAGCAAGATCATTTCCTGCCAGATACATTTGGAAACGATCTGCATACGTCTCCCAGTCTTCTGCCATCAGATTGAACGGGGCTGGGGGGGTGTTCAGCGCAGTCATCTCTCTCTTCTTCTGTTGCCTTCTTCTTCAGGGAGATCCCACCTTCGTCGCCAGTGTTAAGTTTGCATGAAGAGACAGACGTGGAGTGCTTCAAGCTCTTTGTTTATTAGTGACTACAGCTCAGAACGAACCCACTTCGGCTGGGCTGCGGCTGCTACTTATAGCCAGCAGCCGCAGTTGCCAGCCAATCAGAATGCAGGGTTTTCCCGCACTTTTTAAACCAATCATTTCTAACATTTTACAAGAACAGTTCAAACTAAACCAATGACTTTAAACCTGCATACATAACACAAACCATATTAATTTATCCTTAACCTAAGTCCTGCATCCTTTGAAATCTTGATTCAGTAGTGGATTTCTGCAGCCATAATAACATACATTAGCTATTTAAATGGGCTGGTTCATGCAGTTTGTCACAATTCGTTGCCCTTCTAATTTTCATCTTTCATAACCAATCTGTTAGAAATAGGGTACCTAAGAGCAGAAAAAAATCTCCAGAAAAATCTTAAGCATTTTAACATTACAATATTACAATACTGTTGCACTGGAGCAAGATACAACAGAATAATTGTCTTCCTTTTCCCCTTGTCAATACAAGTAGCACCTGTAACTGACAGTGAAGCATTTTTTAATACAGCCTTTTCTTTTAAATATTCTTCTACTACCATTGCTACAACACTCAAGGTCCCTCTCTGAGGGAAAGAGGGGTTTAAGAAATGTGATTGACCAATAAATAAATAAATTTCCCAATTCTCTCCTTATGGAAGTGCCCTTTGTTTCTAAACAATCCCAGAATGTTTCTTTTGCAGATTTGCATTGATCTGCACAATTAACATGTGCAAAGGATAGAATTATAAGGTCCCCAAATTTTATTTCACTGAGCTCGTTATTAAACTAGCACATTTCCTTGTTAGTTTTGGTTTTTGAAATTCAGAATTAGTTTGAGGGTTCACATTTTTATTACAGAAGAACCCTGCATTCCCAAATGTGCTTTTTCAGGAGGCAACTAGATTTTTGTTGTTTTTTTTCTTTTGAAGATGTTTTGCTTCTCATCCAAGAAACACCTTCAAAAGAAAAAACAAGAAAGTCCAGTTGCCTCCTGAAAAAGCACCTTTGGGATAACCATGACCTGGATGACTGAGACTCTCCATAGTCTTTTAAGAATACTGCAGCATTTATATGACCCCACCCTAGCTTTTTTTAAGTCCCAGAAATAATTGTCCTATTTTTGTAGAACAATACGTTGCATTTTTCCCCTCATGAAATTGCAGAATACATGGACTATGACCACAAAGTCACAAAGACAAATCTCTGAATTTCCTTGAGGCCTAGCAACATTTCATTTCTTATCTTGGATTATGCAGGAGGAAGCAATTACAATTTCTTGAAACATTAAAAGTGTGGGGTGCAGAGATACTACTAATCCCTGTGTGTAAATAAATAAAGCTAGATCAGCAGCTGAGAACCAGGAAGAAGAAAGAAAACTGCCACTCCCACAGTGCTTATTGTTTTGCTTAATTTGAAGCTCTGAAAAGTTTGTCTTTCACTCTTGGGATTTCTATTTATGCAGTGAGTGGTCTGTATGAAAGCATAAACAAGAACAGCAATCTTTATAACATAAATTTGGATGATTGGCGGAATATTTGGATTAGAAATAAAAAAATAACCCTAGCAACCCCATATAAAGAAAATCTTTATAAATTATTCTATAGGTGGCATATGACACCAATAAGATTAGCTAAAATTAATAATAAACTCTCACCTACTTGTTGGAAATGCAACAAGGAAAAAGGCACTTATTATCATATGTGGTGGCGTTGCAGAAAGGCCCAGGAATTTTGGAATCAAGTTCATAAATGGCTACAGAAATGTGCAAGGAGGGATACAATTCACCCCAGAATTCTTTTTACTTGGAATTACAAAAAGGACATATCCGAAAGATACTTTTTACTTAATGATACATATTATTACTGCAGCAAGGATGGCTTTTGCTCAAAACTGGAAAAATACTGAAACTCCAACTGAAGCAGAAACACTAAGAAAAATCATTATGTGCGCAGAGATGGACAAATTGACTATGGAAATAAAAACAAGGAAGAAACAGACTATTATAAAATATGGAACAATTTTTATGGATGGCTGGACAGAAGAAAGATCCAATAGCTTATCTTTTTTTTTTTTTAAATTACATTTATATGCCGCCCTTCTCCGAAGACTCAGGGCGGCTTACAATTTTTGGAGCACAACCCAATGCGCTCAGCAATAGCCTTCATTCCATTGTATATGCCTGCTTATTACTAAGCGACATTTTTACAAGGTCAGCTAATTGCCCCCAACAATCTTGGGTCCTCAATTTACCTACCCAGAGAGGATGGAAGGCTGAGTCAACCCTTAAATTGGACTTGATCTACATTGGACAATAAGTGAGATGAACTTAGCAATACCTGTTCAAATTTAATGTATGCTTTGTGTGTGGTTATATGTTGTTTAAGTTTATGTTTGTTTATGTGTGATTATATAATAAAATAAATTATAAATTAAAAAAAAAAGAACAGCAATCTTAATTTCTACTTAAAAAAAAAGTTGCCTGTGTGGTAGGATGCCTCACACCCAGCTTTTGACAACATCCTAAATCAAAGAGGAACTTACCCTTTTTTTTAACCAAAGGACTTTCCCTTGATTCAAGAGTTCATGATTCACTAGTTCTTATTTTCAACTGACCTCACCTAGTGAGTCACACAAGTCACTACTTGAACACTGAAAGTATAGTGACTGGCTGAATACTTGAGAAATAAGTGTCTTCAAAAATTTGGATTAGAATAATTGAGGTGGTGATATTTTTCTCCCTCAAAACAACTTATTCTTCCTCTTTCTTTTCCCTTTAAGATTTTCCTGGGATACACTGATGCTGGTGCTAAATTTGTGTTTGGTAAAAAGTATACCGATCACTTCTTTGCCTTCAAGGTAAACAGCCATTGTTTTTGTTGTCCCTGGTTTACACTGACCAAGTTATAGTGGGTAAGTTTACAAAATGAGTCAGTAAAGCACAGAACATTTTGTCTGCACAATATTTTCCTGAAAGAAATGTTCCTGTTTAAAGTACCAGTCAGTTTCAGCAAGTTCTTTGATGGGAGATGTATTATTTGGCATTGTCTGAAATACTATGATATAGTCTCTTTTATCTTTTTTATTTCTTTCCTATATTTTTTTTAAAAAATAGGAACTACTTTTTGAGTTCTCTTTTATTTCTTCTTTATTTGTTTCTTACTTCATATTAATTTGATTAGTTTTTATCTTCTTCTTTAAAAGTTTCAATAAAATCGTGTTTTTTAAAGGAATAAAGGATAGCTGGTCTTTGGTGGCACTCAGGCTTTGGAGTTCCTTCTCCAGACATCTTTGCAAGACAAGCATGCTTCTGGAATTTATTATTTTAATTTATTTTGGCTTATGAACACTGACAAACTGTTTGATTACAAGATTGATGTTACAGTGTTTCAGGGTTGATCTGTTTGAAATTTATAACATAGAAAAGCATTTAGATAATTTAGAAACAGTTCTTAATAGATGTTTTGTCTTCAACTAGGTGCTGCCTATTATCATTTTCTTCAGTACAGTGATGTCTGTGCTATACCACGTTGGATTCATGCAGTGGCTTATTAAAAAGGTAACAGTGCCCTGGGTACTTTGAGGAATGGAATGGAACGGAACGGAACAGAACAGAATAGAATACTTTATTGGCCAAGTGTGATTGGACACACAAGGAATTTGTCTCTGGTTATAAAATTATAATTATAAAAGCATATGCAGTATGATTAGATGCTTCCCATGTATTCTGTCATTCTTCTCACTGGAAGAAACATTGCTGGAGAGCTGTAGAAACAATTTGGGGAGAATAAGAGGCTTCCCATCTCTCAAATCTTACCTTGATAGTATCAAGCCATTGGTTCAACTTTGAGTTTATTCTGTTTTAAGTGCTGCCTTAGGTCTATATTTTACAATTATCCCAATTTAAAAACCTACTAGATAGTCCGAATGTTTTGATTTCATTCCCACCCTAAAAGCTTCCTTGATCTACTATTTCTTTGCCTTCTGTTCTCTGAAATTCTTCCAATCAAAATTGTTTAACCTTTTGTCTATAATGACAAACAGTTATCTGAAATGTTCCACAAATATAAGAGGATTATGGTTATTAAAAGTTGCATCCCTTTGTTTGGTAAGTTAAATTTTTGGACAAGTTGGAGAAGAAGAAAAAACCAGGCATGATAGAATTACATTAACCTGATGTTGCAATGGAGCTGTGGTTAAATTCCTGGTTTCTGGAGAGCTGGAAGATGTAGGTCCCTGTAACTTTGCCAAAGTATTCATAAACTGTACAACATACACTATCCAAGCTCTGTTAGTCTTATGCGAATTCTGTAATTTAGATTTTATGTAGCCTGTGCCAATATGGCAGACTAAACTGATTTATTCATGGATTTGTTACAAAAGCTCAAAGCAGCTTGATATGTTCCAGTTTATAACATTTTGTCTAAATCAAGATATGCATGGATGTCCCTGGCAGTGATTCTACACTGGCAGACCTGACTCAGCTAGGAATTCATGTATTGTAATAAATTGGCATATACAATTGGTGTATTCCAAAAAGCCTCCTAAAGAAAATTGCTGACATGGGAGATTCCTTGAGGAATTCACACATATACTTTAATTCAAGTTAATGTTTGTTGTATTCTACATCCATGAAGCAGCTGGAATGTAGCCAAAAAGTGATTTTGTGCATTGTAACTTTCATAGGTTGGATGGATCATGCAAATTACCTTACAGACAAGTCCAGTGGAATCTTTAGTTGCAGCTGGCAATATATTTGTGGGAATGGTAAGTTTGTGAAGCAGAGAATTTTAATAGAAAATAGCCCATCTAGCAAGACAAGAACATGTACTTTTAAAGACTTTTCATAAGCTGCCATAATATTTTTCTTACATTTTACCGGGTAGGTATTAACAGCCATGGAAATCATCTACTTAAAATGTCATTGCACAATTCAGTACCCATTCCCAAGAGACAAACCAGTACAAGTAGTTAGATTCCAGGCATGAAGGAAGATCCAGCATTTCTAATAATAGGTCAACAATTATACTGCCTTAGCAGAGTAGACATTTTTACATGGGGAGTAAGTTTTAACAATTATCTCTTTCTTTTATTTCTTTTCTTGTTTGTTTCTCATGGTTCTAAAAAACTCAGAAGCAAGATAAATTGGTTATTGATTCCTCCTAGAGCAGAGGTGCTGCCTGATATACGAGAACATTGCAGGCTCATACTTTTGCACTAGCCTAATGTTCAGGTCTGGATTTGCATTAGATTATATGAGAAAAGGCATCATAAATCCATGCAACAGTGTCCAAAATAGGCAGATGTTTTCTGTCAAGATTTCCTCCTAAACAGAAACCTATACAATTCTATCTTTTGACCATCTTTTACCAGAAGAATAACCCCAATTCAAACTACAAAAAGCCAAGGCAGAAGAATTAGTTGTGAGCCGCCCCGAGTCTTCGGAGATGGGGCGGCATACAAGTTCAAATATAAATAAATAAATAAATATTCAAAAAGGCACTTCTTTTACAAACTTACTAAGAAATAAGGGCTGGAAGGTTCTGTTAAGTTTACGAGATTCTCATTTTTATCCCTAATTCTTTGCATTAAACCTCCTTGCTGTAGTCCATGTAATTTTTGCTTCCTGGATCAGGGGTTCCAAACCCCCAGTCCACGCACAGCTACCGGTCCACAGCCTGTTAGCAACCAGGCCACACAAATGGTGGGTGAGTGCAAGAAGCTCCATTTGCACAAGAGGTATGTACATGTGCAACACCATCCTCTCCCCCCCCTCGCCACCACTGCTGCCAGTCCACAGGGCTGGAAACATTGGGGACCACTGTCCTGGATCATATCTGTAGGAAAAGAACAGGTAGAGCTAAAGGAGGGAGTTAAACACATCATCAGTTAAGAGTCCTTACATTGCCACAAGTGTCCCAAGTCCATCCCTCCTTGAATTTGTTGATCCTTATCTAGCGCCAATTTATCACTGGCCATTGGTTGACTGGATTCTTATTCATAGGCTTAAATAATAAATCTTATCTGTTGCAACTTAGCATGTAATCCTGATCCTTTGCGCCTGACAATCAAGCACTAAAACCCACTTACTTGATTTCTCTTCCTTGCAGTCGGAGTCTCCTCTCATGGTAAAGCCATATCTGCCCTATGTTACCAAGTCTGAACTCCATGCTATCATGACCGCTGGATTTGCCACCATTGCTGGAAGTGTTTTAGGAGCATACATTTCCTTTGGGGTAAGAATGGAAGCACAGTAATTGATAATGAGTATTTTATCTTGCTTGTACTCAGGTGTTTGTGCTGTTAAACATGATTGGTTTTCATTAGGCTGTTTTGCCTCATTAGGGTTGTTTTTTTCCTCATTCCTTGAAGCTACCTTAACCCTAATGATACAGCTGTCTTCTGTCAGATTGATGTCTTTTCGCTACTGAGTGTTGACACTGTGGCCACTAAATTTGCTCTGGGTGTCTATGATTTCCAGAGCTTTTCTGGACTTCTTTCTTTAGTTAAAATTCCCCTTTCTTGTACAAAACTCTGCCTGTCCTTTAAGAACCTGTTGGCCTCCAATTTTACATGCAGCTATATAGAGATAAGTGAGAAGAAGAGATGCATTAATATAATTAATTTTATTAATATAATTAATTGGAATAATTAATATTATTCCAATATTGCAATATATATTTTATTACAGCTTGTAGAACAATATTTTTTTCAACTCATCCTAAAGCATGCTGACTGGGAAATTTTGGGAAGTAAAGCCCACACTGACTTCAAGTGGCTGAGGTTGAATAACACTTTCCTAATGTAAAAAACAATTTGTTTTCATTTGTCAGGTTTCAGCTTCCCATTTATTAACTGCTTCCGTGATGTCCGCACCAGCAGCTTTAGCTATTGCTAAACTCTTCTGGCCTGAGACTGAAAAACCCCAGATAAATGCCCAACAGGATACAAAAATGGAAAAAGGGTAAGCAATTTATATGTTCATATTATATTTTCATGGCTGCTGGACTTAGTAATACCTTGAAAAACTATATAGATAGGTGCTCATCTATGGAAAATTAATTAATTGAAACTAGAAGAAACATATCTGGGGGATACAAATTTGCTTTTTATTGATTTCAGCAAAGTCATCTGTAATGAAAAGAACTGGTAATATTGCCATCATTTCCATGCCAACAAGATCCTGCGCCTCAGACAGAAGCTCAAATATCAACTGAAATTTATTCCCATTAGTCTCTGCTTTAAGAAGAAAAAGGAGCAGTTGCTGAATTGCTAGTTTTCACGTAGCCATTTGAAAACCCAAAGCATCAGTCAGAAAGAATTAAAATTCATAACTGTCATAATCTGAGAACTTTTAAATAAGCTCTCTGGTTAAGCTCACTTAGCACAAATATGATTTATCTCCTAATTCACAGGCAATGAGTATGATCAAATAATTCATCAATACCTAATAATTAATGATAATCAATTATTAAACATTAACAGCTGTTTGAGATTATTTAGTCTGTTCCTTTCATTGTAGGATCAACAGATGTTAAAGATCTACATTCCTGTTTAAAGCTCTCATAAGGGCTTTTTACATTCACAAAGGCTATCTCAGTGTCAAACATTATTAACAATATTAAATATTACTTCTATTATTCTGGTTGCTGGCCCTCCTAACATTTTAAAAAGGATGAATACTGTTATTGTAGGGGAAAGATTGTTTTGATTGTTTGGTTGTCTGAGTTTGTACTTTGAGCCATACACAAATGTCACATTAATGTGCACCTTTTCTTTTGCTGCTGAAGAGAAGCTAGGAACCTGTTGGAAGCTGCCAGCCAAGGTGCCAGTGCTGCCATCCCGCTGGTAGCCAACATTGCTGTGAATCTGATTGCCTTCCTTGCTTTGCTGGCCTTTTTTAATGCAGTCCTATCTTGGCTGGGGAACATGTTTGACTACCCACAACTGAGCTTTGAGGTATTGTTCTATTAGCTGTTAGCTCAAGCAAGAGGCATTGGAGATGCAGCCTAGACCTCACTTTAGCCTACTATTAAGAGAATGTATGAAATTGTAGGTTATGCCTTAAGATAGGTGTAGACAACCTTGGCAACTTTAAGACATATGGACTTCAACTCCCAGCATGGCTGGCTGAGGAATTCTGGGAGTTGAAATCCACAAGTCTTAAAGTTGTCAAGGCTGGACACCCCTGCCTTAAGATATTTGTGTTTCCCTGCGCTGATATATCTACTGTCTGCTAAGAGTTATTGGAAGAAGACACTCTTCTGAATACTGAAGTATTTGACCAAGCACTTTTCTGTAACAGAGAGTCTGCAAAAAAACCCCTACATTGTTGTGATATTAAAATAGAATATTTGTGCGAGAGGTAGAAAAATGTCTGTGCTTCAGTGTGACTAATTCTGGATTTCCTTAAATGGGAACAGGAAGGAGGGGCAGCTGAAGGGAATAGATAAAGCACCAAAACCAAATCAGGCACAATGATTAATTAACATGTTATACAAACTACAGACTACTGGTAAGGAGTTCAGGGCCCAAAATACAGGGGAGTAAATCACTACTTCGTGCCATTTACATGCCAAAAATCATGTAGTGAGTTTGCATTTGGCTTGTGTTTTAATTTTCTACTGCTGAGATCTAAATAATGAATGGGACCTGAATAAGGCACATGTGTGTGTGTGTGTGTGTGTGGTATGTACACACATGCATAGACATGCATACAGGCAGGGGTGGTATTCATCCGGTTCAGGCCGGTTCAGGCGAACCGGATGTTAAATTTACATCTGGTTTGCCAAACCGGTAGTTGAACTGACCAGCTGACCCCGCCTACCCCACCCCGTTCCTCCCAGGAGTCTCCACGCAGCCCATTTTGGATACAGGTAAATGCAGGGTCCACGTGGAGGCTCTGGGAGGGCAAAAAATGGCCCTCCTGGAAGTTCCAAAAGTCTGGAAGCAGGCGTGTTTCTGGCTTCTGGATGGCCTCCGGAGCCCGAGAGAGACTGTTTTCTCCCTCCCAGAGGCCCGAGGGAAGCCTCCAGACTCTGGGGAAGGCGAAAAATGGCCTTCCCAGAAGTTCCAGGCCCACCATGACAACGCCCACCCAGCAACCAGGCAGAGAACTGGTTGTTGGGTTTTTTTGAATCCCACCCCTGCATACAGGTAGTCCACAACGTATGAACTCAATTGAGCCCAGAATTTCTGTTGCTAAGCAAGGCAGTTTTTAAGTCAGTTTTGCCCCATTTATGATCTTTCTTGCCACAGTTGTTAAGTGAATCACTGCAGTTGTTAACGTGGCTGAATCTGGCTCCCCCATTGACTTTGCTTGTCCGAATTTCGCAAAAGGTGATCACATGACCCGCAGACACTGCAACCGTCATAAATACATGACAAGTGCCAAGCATCCAAATTCTGATCACATGACCATGGGGATGCTACAATGGTCCTAAGTATGAAAAACAGTCATAAGTCACTTTTTTCAGTGCCATTGTAACTTTGAACAGTCATTAAACAAGTCGTTGTAAGTCAAATATTAACTGTACATCTTAAAGAAAAAATTTTTTGCTTGTATCCAGATGGTCATGACAAATAAGTCACACAAATTCTGTATCTTGCAGTTTACAGATAAAGGCACTACTTCTATGTATCGGCTGTTAGGTTAATATCCCCAAATCATTTGTATGAAAATTGGGTCCACAACTTCAAAGTCACAGCCTCAGTAACCTCCACAGGTGTATACCATCATTTGATGTAATCATTATTATGATCAAGCTTACGGAAATGTATAATTAAAGTTGTTACCAAATGTAGCTTTTCTAAGTCACATAAGGATACTAATCTTAAATATATAAGCAGAATGGAAGTATATTAATTAAATTTACACATACATGAAATAAAACCTGACCCCATATAATGGCTCAAAACCCATGAAAAATCAGGTGTACTTCTGTTAAACATGCCTAGAAAAAAGGATTCCCACTTTGGCAAAAACTGCTGATTAATTCTAGACTATCAGTTAACATATTCACAATGAGCAAGAAATGATCAGATGGAAAGCAAGGGAAAAGAACTGGATGTCTCTCCCTGCTTTAACTGTGTACTATGAGCAGATGGGTCAAAGATGCAACTATAAATAAATAAATAGGGAAATGTTCACATGGACGAAAAGGGCAGAATTAATTCATTACAGGTTGAGCCAAATTATTTATGTATTATTAGGGCATGCCTGAATGCAGGACCTTCTGCATTAAAGTGCTTCCACTTAATGTAACATATGGTACCATGGAAATGATAAATGGGTGGGAAAAACAACATTTAGAATGGCAAAAAAGGAAGGAGGGGTTCAATTCCCGTCAAGAGCAAAAAGAATATCACTTTAAGCATAGAAGGAAAATATGGCAAGCTACATGAAGATGCTTACCTTGGAAGCAGCCGCAGTTCTGATGCAGTTAAAGAAAAGAGTAATGGATTGCTTAACAATCTAATGATGCTTCATCTATCTAGCTACAAGGGACCATTTATAAAAGCACTCAGTGAGGAGGTTATTAATGCAGTAAACAAAAGAGATACAGCTGGCCTGGACAGTTTCCCAAGAGATTTTTTTTCCTAGAGCATAAAGGGAACACAGATACTTTTTGGGCATAATATGCAACCTAGTTGAGAGTGGCCCCAATTGCCTGATAGGCAAAGAGTTCCTAATTAGTTAAAACATGTCTCCTTCCTGCCTTCCTGCCTCACTTTGAACATTTATTTGAAAAAGTATGTTCCACTCTAATCCAGAGACTCCAGGTAGGATAGAAAGAGAATTGAACCCTCATCTCCCGCCCCAAGCCACATTACAGATTTTATTCTCCTGCATAAGTTTTTAATGCTTATTTAACAGCCCAGATTAATTTTTTTCCCCAGTGGCTCAGAAATATCAAATCATTTTACCTTTGAGCAAAAGGCGATGAAGGAATTCAGTGGGTATTTCCTTTTAGCCAATCTGAAAGATAATAATTCCTTCAATCTACTGAAGCAGATTTTGAGGTTTCGAGAATGTGGAGAGTTAAGCAATGCTATGACTGCCCTTTCTCATTGCTTGGAGGTTGTGGAGATCTGGATAGGGAGCGATACGTTAAAATTGAGCCCTGGCAAGATAGAGTGGCTTTGAGTGACACTTTGGATGGTATTTTGGTATGATCTTTGGTGATGGATGAGGTTGTACTGCCCCAGGCAATTGTACATCCCATCTATTAGTCTAATGCCATCTTATCGATAGGTTCAACAGTGGATGCTCTAAGACAGTGGTGGCTAACCTTTTTGGGCTCCTGTGCCACAAATTGCTCGTGCACATACACTTGTGTGCCAGCAACCAGAAGGCAATGCGTGCAGGGCCCCCATGGCCCCTGCACATGCACGCATGATTTCCCCCCCTTACCTGCACTGCGCATCCCAGCTGATTTTCGGCCCGTTTGAGGCCTTTTCGGCCTTCCAGAAGGTCAAGGGAAGCCTCTGCAGCCTTTGGAGGCCGAAAAATAGGCCCATTTCATCACTTCTGGTATTTCCGGAAATACAGGAAGTGATGAAACGGATCTGGTTTTTGGCCTCCAAAGGCTGCAGAGGCTTCCCTTGAGCTTCTGGGTGGCCAATAAAGGCCTCAAAGAGGCCAAAAATCAGCTGGGAGCCACACACATGCACAGTGAGGTAAGTTTGCCTGGGGGTCGCGTGCCCGCACAAATGGCTCTGCGTGCCACCTGTGGCACACTTGCCAGAGGTTTGCCATCACGGCTCTAAGAGCTGTACCCACCATTAACACTTATCTGGTGTCTTTTTCTCAATTGTCTCAGGTGAGAAACAAAAGACTTTAGCATAGGAATCATCATCATCATCATCTTCTTTTAACGACCCCATAATCCCTTGCAGGGTGGAATCTGGGCAACTGAATGGAGCTAACAGAGTGTTTTACTGGCCGGATGCCCTTTCTGTCTCCAATGCGGAGTTTTGTTCAACAGATATATTCTCATTGTGCCCAGAGAGAGAAATATCTGCCTGTAGATAGGATCAAACTCAAAGCCTCCTGATTGTGTGGAGAGAGCTCTATCTTTACGCCACCGCACCAGTCTACTTTAGCATAGGAATGACTAAATTAATTTAGAGTTAAATTAAACTAAATTGGTAGGAAAGAATTACGTGTTCTCCCTCTAAATTAGGATCTCTTTCACTATTTTTGGTAAAACAGCTCTGTTTGAGATGCAGAATTCCACAGTGTAGTTTGACTTTCTGGCAATCCTTTTAATCTGATGAACTTGCGAGTAGTATTCTTGTGATATAAAATTGATGTAATAATGTTTTGCTATTCATTCTCTCCACTCAATGTATAATTTTGCAGATTCAATCATCAATCTCCTGAAAATAGGGGACAGTTTTATGTTATTCTTGGATCTAAACCAATTCCTAGGGCCATTTAAAGGGTTTTAATTTTTTTATTTCAATTATATTTTTTCCTCTTTCTGGACTAAAGATGTGGTGTCCATAATAAATAGACTGTTTAACCTTGAGAGTGCATTGCTAGATAAAAGTTTTAGCTGATAACAATACATTTTAGACATACTGTATTTATTGCCTCTACTACCTTGCTCCAAGAACTTGCTTGTGTGATCAATGTCAATAGGCACTCAGTAAGGTTTATAGCTCATATTTCTCTTTGTTCTTGTTTTCTGCCTTATAGATAATCTGTTCATATCTGTTCATGCCATTTTCTTTTATGATGGGAGTAGATTGGGAAGACAGCTTTATTGTTGGTGGGCTCCTTGGTTATAAGACTTTCTTCAATGAATTTGTGGCTTATGAACACCTTGCAAACTTGATTAAACTACGCAAGAAAGGAGGAGAAATGTACATCAACGGTATGAAACAGTACTTAAGTGTAAGTATTCCTGTACAACTCTTTTCATTAGATCTAGTACTTCATAGATTTTTGTTCAGTGGGCTTTCCTAGAACATATTTCTGAATTAAAGTTAGGTATGTGTTCCTATAGATGTGAAGCCATAATTGATATAAATATTTTTGTAATATCATTTTCTTGTGGTTCATAATCCAAGTTATGCCTTCGTTGTATTTAATAATGTTGTCTATCAACCAAATGAACATTTGTGTATGACTTTAGCACTGAAGCAAAGTAGAGGTCAAAGAGAAGGATAATTCTGATTTATTAGTAATCAATAAGACACAATATTGGAGGTAACCTAATGTTCTTTTGAGAACCATTGTAAACAAGGAATGAGATAAAACAGCATCGCCTTAGACCTAATTTTTTACAGTACTTTAAAAGGACCATTGGCAAGGAATGGGAAATTTTCATATTTGGTTTAAGGGCATCAGAATAGTCTTTTCTGGGAATTTACACGAGACATCTTCAATAGTTATGGATAAAATTGTAACTTCAGTTCTTGGATCTGTGTTGTGCCAAAGCAGGAGACCAAAGACATGTGTTTTTATTTCCTAATTCAAAAATAGAAAAAAGATCTTTGGAATTTAAACTAGGCGAAAGGATTTTTCACGACTGGAAAGTTTTACAGAGGTTTAAAAGTAAATCTAGCTATTTGTAGTAAAATTTGGCTGCATGCAGCATGAACTACAAGTTACAAATGTGTTTTCCTGATATAAATTAGTGATGGGGGGATTGTTGAATGATTTTTTTTCAGAAACTGTTGCAAAGCTGCAAATATAATCAGGAATTCATGTTTGTACAATCTCACATCACCAGTTCATCAGCTAAGCTAATTAATTTTCATCGCAGCTAAAGTGCAAGAAGAGAATACATTGAATGAAACCAGTTTTCTAGCAGAATCTCTGTTGCTCTAAAGTGTTAGGAATAGGAAGTTTTACCACAGGTAGGATCTTCCGTTTTTAGATTTCTATCAGATCCTAGGCCCTCCAATTCCCCCTACCAAGTTTTAAGTCCCTTTAATTAATAGAGGAGAGGTGACTTTTCCGCTACCCAAACTCATTATGAATAATCCCAAATAAACCCTAGTTATATATCAGTTTGTGCATCCTGTTATAATCAATTGGGAGGGTACATTAACTGCTATGAATGACATCTCTCTGGTTTAAGTTCGAGGGAAGTGTAGATCATGAGTCAGTTTTAAACTTTTTGAGGTATTGCTGGAAGTATGAAGAGACCAAATCGCTAAGGCTCCAGTTTTACTACTGTGTATTCAGCTGACACATTGAGAACAGCAGGAAAGAGAAGTGAGAATATATTTGCTGTCCTTCAATTAAGATGACACTTTTAAGATGAATTCATTGGGGGGGAAGCAAATTTGCTACTAGTAATACAACTTTTGTTATATGTATTTTATAATAAGTTTTGAAAAAAATAATGAAACTAAAATATTTATTATGTTTACAAAACAAAACCTGACTACTATATTAACTCATTTTCTGGATTCATACAGTATATTGAATCAGTAAATGGCCTGGGATACAACATATTAGTCATCCCCCCACCACACAAAAACCAACCCTAACCAAGTTTAATACTTTGTAGAAATACAACTGCTAGACCATTAAACCTGCCCTGATTAATCTAAGTTCTAGTCCATTAGGAATTTTGTTCCTAATAATTTAGCCATAATTGTGATAGTTGAAATTGGAGGAAACATTCAGGAACATATTTTGCACTTTATTGTTTGAAAAACTTGCTAAGTCTTTTTACACATGACCACAGGATAATGCAAATCTGTTCAATGAGGGAATCTGTGATTCTCTAAAATAATTTCATTTTTTAAATTTTTTTGTCTTTAAGATATCATATATACTACTAAACCTACTCATTCATGAAAACCATATGCAAAGTGACATCAGTTTTGCACAAAATTCAAATATGTGCATGCTTAGAATTGACACATTGCACGCACGTTCCATTTTCTACTAGGAAATGTTTTTGACGCAAAATAGCTGGCACATCTGAAATAGCCCTTGGCAATTAAGTATTACATGTGTTTGCTAATGGATTCAGACATGCAAGTGTTGAAATTAGTTACATTTTGAGAAATTCTAGCCACTATCAGGAAACCATTAACATGATACAAAAAAACTAAAGTGAAATTTGATTTTTTTGACTGGAAGTTCAAGTTCTCTACTTTAGCACTATATATATTTGTGTGTGTGTGTGTGTGTGTACATTGTATTGAATTCTATTTATTAGATAGAATATGTGATTCCCATGACTATATATATATATATATATATATATATATATATATATATATGCAGGTCTTGGTGTGTTCAGGTCTTATCCTGTGTAAGATTGAGAGTATCTTGGCAATGTTTCGATGAGGTCCCACTCGCCATCTTCAGGCTGGTGTTTTCGGCTTCGTGCTTGTGCGAGCAAAGTGTGATCGGAGCTTTGCTTTGCTCGCACAAGCACGAAGCCTGAAGATGGAGTACCTCATCAACGCCAAGATACTCTCAATCTTACATGGGATAAGACCAACCACAAGACCTGCCTGTACCTGTGAAAACCTACGAAAACAAATATGTATGTATGTATGTATGTATGTATGTATGTATGTATGTATGTGTGCATAAATCTAGTCATGGGAACCAGCTATTCTATGTGATGAATTTATAAAGGGTATGAAAATATTCTATTTCTGGTTTCTTCTAATATGCAGTTCTTTATAGTGGGGAAGGGGGGGCATGGAGAAAGTCCAAATTTATTCTCATTCCAAAACCATACACAGGCATTATATCATTATTGTATGTTCAAATGCCATTAGCCAGAAACTAAAAACTATTTTAGCCAATCTCTTTCTATAAAGAGGAAGTAATTGGTCTTTTATTTGTTTTATTTCAGATACGATCCGAAACAATTGCCACTTACGCACTTTGTGGATTTGCAAATTTTGGTTCGGTGGGCATGGTACTTGGAGCACTATGTAAGGTTCAGTCCATACTCAAACCCCAACCTATCTAATGTATTCTTTTAAATAGGTGGAGCTCTTGCATGTACGTTGAGACCGTTGGTTCAGAATTTTAACATTCTCACCCAGTGAGAGAGGAAATGTGTCTGCTGACATTTCCCCACTGGAACTTCCTGTGAAAGAAGACCCTGTTTGATTGTTAGAATCTGGTCTCTCCTCCCAACCCATCTCCAGCCCAATGTCAGCACCCAGGTCAGGTAGTGATGTACAATCTTCCACTTCTAAGGATGGATTTTGGCATTGTGACAGGTTTTGGAATGGTTCCTGTCGTAATGGCTCGTTACACATGGGGTTGATTCTTGCTTGCTGACTTTCCTCCTGTTCCTCCCCTTCCCCCCTAGAATTGACATCAGGTGAGGGAACTAGAGAGGAACAAGTGCGATGTTCCTGAGAGAACCTGGATCTAAGTTGATCAATGTGCCTGCTCCAGAGGAGTCCATCCTTTGTTTGTACCCTGTAAGAACGAGGGCCTGTGATTTGAGTTATCTCAGCAGGAATCCACAACGGTTCACCCATAAGGTTCTTAGCATAAACAGAATCACCCACACCAAATGTGCGAACTTTGGAAGTGGAATCTAATGGTGCGTTGGGTGCGTAAGTGGGATGAAGGCGGTCAAGGGAAGACCTAAGTTTCCTACCCATCAACAACTCTGCTGGGGATAAGTTATTAGATGGGTTAGGAGTGATGTGCTGAACACTAAGAAGTTTTTCAACTTTCTCAGTGATGTCCCCAGGACCCAGTTGCTGAAGCTTCGCCTTGGTAAAATGTACCATGCGTTCAGCCTGGCCGTTAGCTGAAGGGTGCCCAGGGGCAGTAAGGGCATGTCTGATACCCTGTTGTGCTAAATAGGATTCAAAAGGTTGGATGTAAATTGAGGGCCATTGTCAGAGACAAGAACATCAGGTAACCTGTGGGTTACAAAAAGTTTTTTGAGCTGTTTGATGACAGCATCAGTTGTGGTGGATGCCATGGGGATTACCTCTAGCCATTTGGAATATGCATCTACTATAATAAGAAAGGTGTGCCCTCTGGTAGGGCCAGCAAAATCAATGTGAATCCTGGACCACGGGCCCCTAGGACATTCCCATTCCTGTGGGGGAGAGGTGGGGCAGGCCTGACTACCTGACAGTTGGGACAAGATGCAACCCAGTTTTCAACCATTTTGTCAATACCTGGCCACCATACATAACTCCTGGCCAATCCCTTCATCCTTACAATACCAGGATGACCCTCATGTAACATTTCCAAAACCTCTCTTTGCAGTTTTGCAGGAATAACCACCCTGTTACCCCACAAAATACATCCTCTTAATACAGATAATTCAGTTTGCCTGGACTTAAAAGGTTGAGCCAGGTGAGGTAGATCTTGAAGAGGCCAACCTTTCTTAATCCAGCCTATAACAGGAGCCAATAAAGTGTCTTTGGCAGTCTCTCTGGCAATTTCAGCAGCATGCACTGGAAGCTTGGCAACAGTTTCTAGGAAAAAGGTGTGTGTTTCAGGTTCAAAGTCCTCCTTGTGGCAAGGCACTGGGCAACGACTCAGTGCATCAGCATGTCCAATGTCTTTGCCAGGCTTGTGGATAAGTTTGTATGAATAAGCAGCAAGAAATTCAGTCCACCTCAGCATTCTTGGTGACAGGATAGTAGGTGTACGTTTGTCTCCTGCCACAATACTTAACAGAGGTTTGTGATCTGTGACAATGGTAAATGTTCTCCCATATAAATACTCATGGAATTTCTTGACAGCTGCAACAATTGCCAAGGCTTCCTTGTCCAATTGGCTGTAATTCCTCTCTGCTTTGGTCAAAGTTGAGAGTAAAATGCAATAGGGGCTTCTCTCCCACTGGGAAGCCTGTGGCTCAAACCCCCACACTCCAAAGGGGATGCATCACAAGTCAGTACAACAGGCAAATTCTCAGAGAACTGTATCAGTACAGCATCAGACGGATTAGTCTTTTAATACTGTTAAATGCTGATTGTTCCTTCCTCCCCAGACCCAAACAGACTTTTGTCAAGTAATCTGTGCAATGGTTCAGCAATGGTTGCCTTCTGAGGTAGGAACATGTGATAAAAGTTAATGAGTCCAAGGAAGGCTTGCAAATCTGTTTTGCATTTAGGTCTAGGGCTTCTTTGATTGCTTGAACCTTGGCATCTGTAGGGTGGATGCCATACTTGTCAATCATGTAGCCCAGGAACTCAACCTTGTCAGTTTTAAGAGTGCATTTTTCTTCCTTGACTTTTAACCCCGCTTTCCTGAATCTGGTGAGGACTTCTCTGAGTCTTTCTTGTAACTGAGTGTCATTTTCAGCAGAGATTAACACATCATCAAAGTAAGGCACTACCCTGGCAGTCCTTGGAGCATTCTTTCCATAAGGCTTTGAAAGATGCCTGGTGCCTACTCCAAATTGTAACCTTTTACATTTGAAGGCACCTCTATGACTCACAATGGTTTGGGCCTCTGCAGTTGCATCATCAACTGTGAGTTGTTGATATGCCTGGGCCAGATCCAATTTGGCAAAGACTGTACCCCTGCCAAGTGAATGTAACAGATGATGCACCACTGGAACTGGGTATGCGCTCTGCTGCAGCGCATGGTTCAGTGTCCCCTTATAGTCTCCACAGATTCTTACTGACCCATCAGTCTTGACTGGTGTGACTATGGGTGTCTCCCATCTGGAGTGGTCAGTGGGCTCTAAAACCCCTTGAGCTATTAATTTATCTAATTGTGCATCAATTTTTCCTTTAAAGCAAATGGGACCCTTCTGGGCTTTAAACGAATTGGGGGCACCCTGGGATCTAGGTTGAAAGTGATAGGGGTCCCCATATACTTGCCCAATCCTTTGCTGAAGACCTCTGGAAACTCAGACTTCAAGGCCTCCTCCCATTCAGAGTTGCTCACGTGATTGATGCCAATCACCTCGATGCCTAGTGGATTGAACCGCTCAAGTCCCAGCAAGCTTGGGTGATCCTTGTCCACGATGGTCAGGGGCAAACGTTTGGTGTGGCCTTTGAACTTCACGTTGAATTCTCTTGTTCTAACTACTGGAATCTTTTCCCTTGGTAGTCTTTAAGAGTCAGTGCTTGCTTCTGGAAATGTTTCTTCTGAATGTTGGGAAGTAGCCTGTGAATAGTGTCCCATGACACCATAGATAAATAGGAGCCTGAGTCCACTTCCATTTGGCAAGGCCTTCCTTCAATGAGTACCTTCACATGTACTTTTCTGCTTCTCAAGGGTGAAGAATGACCAATGGTGACTGTTTGATGAGTTTCATTCTTCCCATTTGCTTCTGAGTTGTGCCCCATTTTCTCACTGAAGTTGTTGGGCTTGAATTCTTTGTCAGGAAACTTTCTTCTCTGTGGAGGAGTTCTGGATGATTTGCAGACTCTTGCTAAATGACCTCTTTTTCACAACGAAGGCAGATGGTATCAAGAAACTTGCATTCAGTCTTGGGGTGCCCCCACAACCTCTGCAATAAAAGTCTTGCCTTTCTTCCCAGGTCTTTCTTTTTCTTTTCCATTCTGAGTCTATAAATTCCTTCCTCCACCTCACTACAGTCTGATTCAGAATCTAACTGCTCAATGAGTTGTGGACTTTTCCACATCAGGATGGCTTGAGGCCTTGTTAATTTTCTTTATGGCTGCCGCTGAGGACTTAGTGGCTTCTGCTGAGGAGGCCTCTTCTATGGCCTCCTTTAACGTGATCTTAGGTTTTAATAATAATTTGCTCTGAAGCACCTTGTCTTTGAGGCCTAGAACAAACCCGATCGCGCATGGCCTCCTCAAGTTGTTAAACTGCATGCACCCCCAATGTCTCTTAAGCTTGCCACAAAAGTCGTTAACGTTTCCCCTTGATCCCGACGGTAAAACTTCGTGTCTCTTAATGAGGCGCGATACTTGTGGGGCGTAATGGACTCTTAAAAGCTTTTCTAAATCAGGCCATTCCATTACCTTCATGTCTGCAGCTCCGCCAATGCCTTCACCATCTTGAAGACTGCGGACCGAGTGAGTAAGAAAGACCGCCCTCTTCCGCTTCTGGAGATGTCGGTGAGGTCGTTTCCTTCCAAATACATTTGGGCGATCATCGATTCCCAGTCTTCTGCCACCAGATCGACGGGGCTGGGGGTTGTTCAGCCAGCCATCTCTCTTCTGCTTGTCTTCGCGTCGTCTTCTCTTCAGGGGAATCCCACCTTCGTCACCAGTGTTAAGTTTGCATGAAGAGTCAGACGCGAAGAGCTTCAGTGAAGAGTTTATTAGTGACTACAGCTCGAATGGACCCAACTTGGCTGGGCTACAGCTGCTACTTATAGCCAGCAGCCGTAGTTGCCAGCCAATCAGAGTGCACTTTTTAACCCAATCCTATTCGACATTTTACAAGAACAATTCAAACTAAACCAATGACATTCAAACCTACATACATAACAGTAACCATCTCTGAAAAATAAGCATATTTGAAAAGATATTACCAATATCATTTATGGTTATCTAAACTGCATCTATCCTAAGTAGCAAGAATCTTTACTGAAGCTGTTTCAGAGATTATAAAAGGGTTAGAAAAGCCCTGAACAGATGTCTCAACACTGCATATTGCTCACATGTTTTTTTTCCCCTTTCTATTCATGTCTCCAGCATCCTTGGCTCCCTCTAGGAAGAGAGACATTGCAGGAGGAGCCTTCAGGGCCATGATTGCTGGCACTGTGGCCTGCTTCATGACAGCTTGTGTTGCAGGTATTGTAACATTACTTGCCACCATTTCATGTTAAGTTTGACATGATCCAGGTCTTTTATGCCTCATGGGGGAAATTGAACTCCCCCACTGAAACCAGGGAGGTTTCTAGAAAGACTTAAATTTGATATAATTATGCTTCAGTGATATCATTGTTTGATTTTAAATAGAAAGAAGAAAAATTCCTGATTAACTGTTGGTATGATAGCAATTATAATAGCTTAGATTTGAAAAAAAAAAGTTGAAGGGAGGCACTTTCCCTTCTATCATCCCCCAGAAGCCTTTTGAAGACCTTTCTACATAGACCTCAGCCTCTCCCCTTATAGTTTCTGCCCCAATTTTGTTCCCTATGCAAGTGCTCTGCTCCATCTTTCCATTTAACCATGGAATGCAGCTGGTGTTTCATCCTTCTGTCTTCAAAAAGTTGCTGATGGAGGAAGCAACTAAGTCATCCCTCAAAAACTGGAGAAAATTGTGACACTATGGAAGAACCTTCGATTTGAGAAGCAGGGAGGAGATTCTGGAAAGCAGAGTCAGCTAAAAATTCTCACTTGTGGGAGAACTACTGTTCCAGAAGAAATGCTACAAAGCTGTGGTTCTTATTTGGTGCCGCTTCCCAAGTCCTACATGTACCCCACATTATTATGGCATCATAGTGCAGATCAGTGCATCCCATCTGTGTGAAAGGCTCTGAGTCCTCTAGGAGCCTCTTCCAGGAATCATCTTCCTTAAATGGAAGGGAGGAAATGGAAGGCAAGACAACTATCAAAAATTGGGTAAAGAAACTTATAAAACAAAGTTCTTAAATCAAATAACCTTATGAAAAACAGAAATGAAGTACAAGTCAGTGTCTCAGTGAATTTGTTGCCATAATCCAGAGGTATTATTTCTTAATACAAATATCTTTTCTGACCCTTTTTCAGGTATACTATCCGAAAATCCATGTACAACGTTATTACAAAGCAACTTCAATGCGAATGACAATAGCACAGAAATAGTTGCTTGCTGTTTAAACCTCTTTACCAGGTAATTAGATCAGAATCTCGCGCCATAGAGATCATGTGTGAAGTCAAACTGCTTATTGCCGGTAGATACTCCAAGAACACTGTATGTGAAATGAACTATAATATATAAAAATATGGCATAATAATATTTCAGAAGTTCCTGGAGATAGCTTTTTTTAAGGGTTATAAAAGACTGATCTTTTAAAAAATTGCTCCTGTACTTCTCTACTGTTCAAGACACAGTAATTTATGTTTGAACACCTTTGTCTTAGTTTGACTGTATAGTTTTTGAAGGTTTATAGTAAATATTTATCTTCAGTGATGCATTTGCAATACATTAAGAATTCTCTTGCCTAGTATCTATATTTGGAAATCTTATAGATCTATGATTAGTGAGAAATGCAGTTTATACCTTTTCTTTTTTCCAGTTAATATCCTTATTTTAAGCAACCTTACTCTAATTAAGTAGGAGGCTAATGCACAAAGTCTTCTGCATGCACAGAATTTTTCCCACTGGCCAAATGCTAATTTAGGGAGAATGGGAACCTCTCAAAGAAATCTGGCAAGTTTTGTTACATTTGCTAAATTTATTGTTCAGATCTAGCTAGTCTGAAATAATTATATCAATTCATTGCCAATGACACAAGCTGTTGGTTGTGCAAGAACATTTTGAAAATATTATTCATAATGGACGTTTTATCCATTGCATTTTCTGTTTTACAGTTTATAATAATTTTGTAATCCACTGATGAAATGTTAAGTATGATAAGTCATTTTATTCATGTTATTATTATTTTAAAAAATCATTCTCTCTTTTTTTTATCAAACAGTGGCAACAGTTCTGCAGAGGTCTTCCCAAAATCTAACAGCGGTTTAAGATCCTTGCACCAATGTTGCCAACTTCTGGGCCCATCCAAGGTTAATTGCAGCTTGGTCACTCCATTATCTTAAGCTGTTGCATAGAATTCAAATTCATGGTGAATGAACAGAAAAGACAAGATGGAAATGGGGTGATCTTGTTGCTAATGTAGACAAGGGAAAAAAACTTGTTTTAATTTAAACTGGAGTGATAGCCAACTGCACCCTCTATTTTCATAATGTTGCTGATGAAGGACATGTTGATATATTTGTTAGGAGAAAAAACCTGCACACACATATATCACAATTCACATTTAAGATTTAAAATGACATTTGAATCTGAAATAACTTCCATCTTGGATTTATGGAAATAACTTGACAACACATCGTAGGTGAGAAGGTCTGGTTTGTACCAATTCCCAGCTTGGATCACGTTGATGCAACAAGCCACTAAACTTGGTTAAAATGCAGTCTGTGATGGGATAAGATGGGGATACGTTCAGTCACATTAATTCAATTTGAACCATCAGAGTAATATTCAATAATTATTTAAAATGACTCTATATTTGCTTAATTTACACCCTTCAATTTCTGTTTAGATACCTATGAAAATCCCTGTTTTGTTTTACTGATGTAATCCTAAGTACCTCTGCTCAGAATTGAGCTGCTTCTTTTCTCCATATGGAGCTTATTTCCAAATCCAAGTCAGGAAACAGGCAACTAACAAACTAACGGAACTCCGCTTTGGTGTTATAGGGTATAATAACAAAATTTTGAAATCTTGCCAGAGTTTCCCTCTAGGCCCTCTTGTGCCAAACAAAATCAAATCAGGGCTATCTTGATTTTCTTTCCTACCTCTTCTTCTTTCCCAGTTGTTGAGTTGAGTTGTTATTTACTTTAAGAGTTATGTACTGTATTTCAGTTGATGTAAGAAAAAAGTATATAATTTTTAAAAGCTGGGAATATTTTCATTCAGATATTAATCAAGGTAAACCAGTTCCACTTGAAAATCAGCTTCCCATCACCACCACCATTCAAAAATGCATGGTCATGGCTATAAATTAATGAAATTTATAGGCACATAGGAACTTTTGTTACTAGAATGTTAATAAAATTTCCATTTTATGTACTATTATATGATTTATAAAAGAAAATACAGGTTTTGCTATTAGAATTTGTTTTACCAAATTCTTAAGGAAATGCAGGGATAATACTAACAGGTATAATGCCAAATAATTAAATAAATATGCTTTGTTTCAATTATTTTTATATATTTATCAATTTGTATTGCTGCCAGTTTTACAAAAAAGCAAGGATAGATGCACAACCCCATCATGCCAACTAGAGTTCTTCCAAAAGTACAACCAATATCATTACCATCCCATAACTGGATCTGAATCCTGACTGAAAAGGATCCAGATAATTCATTTCATCCATGATCCACTGAAACTACAATCTAACCACCTTCTCAATCACCTTCCCCCAAAAGGGGAGGTTAAATACTGAATTAAAGTTGTCCAGCATGGAGGAGTCTAATAAGGGCTTCTTGAAGAGATGGCAAACTAAGCAATGATGGGATTAAAATTTTTACTACCGGTTCTGTGGGTGTGGCTGGTGGGCGTGGCAGGGGAAGGACACTGTAAAATTTCCATTCCCTCCCTCCCCACTCCTGAGGGAAAAATCCCATTCCCTCCCCACCCCACTAACTCTTTCCAGCTCCATTCTCCTGTGCAGGGCAACAAAAGAAGACCTAGACAATCAGCTGGGACTCGGGAGGCAGAGAATAGATGGAGGTGGGGCCAGTCAGAGGTGGTATTTGCTGGTTCTCTGAACTACTCAAATTTTCCACTACCAGTTCTCCAGAACTGGTCAGAACCTGCTGAATACCACCTCTGAAACCAAAATGTATTTAAGAGGTAAAAGGACAATTCCCTCATTCAAAGAAGTACTTTAAATTGTGATGACTTAAACTCCCAGAATTCCAGAGCCAGACTGCATGTAGGCTGGGGAATTCTGGGAGCTGAAGTCCACATAATTTCAAGTTGTTGAATTTGAAAAACATTGCAATGGAGATTTTGATAGATCATAGCATCTATCCTGTTATTTCATGAATAAATACATGGATATTGCCATGCATCAATAGATAACTTTGATTTTTATTTTTCTTTTTTTAATAAAGAGGTACAAAGAGAAAAAGAAAAAAATTATTAATAGAAAGGAAAAGAGAAAAAAGAAAAATGTTTTTTAAATAAAAGTTTGGGTTTTTTTTAATTATTGTGTGTTGCAATAGAGGTTTGTCAAATTTCTGTTTTAAAAAAATGTTAAATGATTTATCTTAATAATATTTAAGCAGTCTTTTTTTTTTTAACCTTCAATATATTTTCCAAGGGCATTTTGTACATTATTTCGGCAACATGGAAAACATGTGGATGTCATTCTGAAATTTGTATATATTCTAGTGGTAACATTTAATTTTTAATAAAATGAATAAACTCTTTTCTACACGCATAGTTCTTTCTGGTCATATAAAACTGCTGATCTCATTCTTCGAAAAAAAACATCTAATGGAAGTATTGTGTGTTTTTAAAATGCAAGTTTAAGTTCATGTAGTTTAGTTGTGCCACAAAAAACATGCTATATATGAGTTCATGTGTGCATGCGAGTGGAGGGAGAGAGAGAAGGAGAGGTTCTTATGAGATCAGAACATATATGATTTCTATCCGAATAATCACAAGAACATGGCGGCAATAGTATTTGCTTTTCTGCAGCTGGTGGTATGTTGTTTCTGGTCCTAGAGATATATAACAATTATTGATATTCTTGTCATTCTGGTATTTGTATGATCTCAGTGCAGTACTCTCCAGGTGTGATAGACTTCAGTTCTGATAATTTTTAAATCTGTGCTACATTGTGGAAGTAGAACTTCAGTATATCTAGAAAAAATGTAGAAGGAAAGGTGGTCTCATGTCAGCCCTTCAAAGTAGGCCAGGTCAAGAAAGAGACCACAAGAACTGCTGCTATAGCATAAAATAAAAGAATCATAAAAGGCTGACAAATTTTATCTCTCTTTCCCCTTCCCCTTTTATACTAAAGAGAATCAAGGTGGTGCAGTCTTAAGCTTCTTCCTCATTCCATTCTCCCATTCGGGGCTTTTGTGGCTGGGGTTTGTTGTTGTTGTGTTGTTGCAGTTAAATGTAATGAGCAGGATTGTACACATGATTGCAGAAAATGAGTCACTCTAGATTTCCTTAAAGTTATTACAAATTCATTTGTTTAATTTTCCTGATGTTTCATAACATGGAATTTGCCTTTTTCCAACCTAATAAAGGAGTGAACAGTGAACTGAATTCATAGAAATTGTATTTTCATACAGGGGAAGGGAAATTTCCCAACCAACAAAACATTTTATCAGCCAGATCTTTGAAATAATGTTTTTCTATCCAGAGCTGCTATATGATAGCATAGATAAAATGCTACCTTAGTAATGTATACTAAGAAAATAACAGTTTATATGAGGAATAAACTAGTTTTAATTAAAATCAATTATCAACTTTCAAGTACAGCCACATGACACTTTTTAATTTCTCACTGGTTTTGGAAAGATCTGAACAATACTGTTAGAAACCTGGACCTTAAAAGCATTTACTGACATGTGTTACACTTCCTCACCACAAAATAATTCATTATATCAACAAAAACAGTACAGTCATTCTATGCATTTTCCCTCAGTAAATACAAAAGCAAAAATCTTACCAATTATTTTATGGCAACTGACTACAGATAAAGAACACATGACATGAATGAGCTCAGTTTGTTCTTCTAATTTTCCCTCTTTAGAAAAAAAAGAACAAAGGAAGCTGCTAATTTAATAAAGGAAATAGAGGTATAAGTTTTAATTATAAAGCTAATGACTTGAATTAGGAAAATAAAAATTACTTAGACTGGAACAATAGTTCATGAACCAGGGATTCCTCTTTTACCTAATCTCCACTGGCAGGTATTCAAAAAAGACTTTGGATGATCCAAAGTGATTCCACAAGGATTTTCTGGAACAAGAAGCCATTTCTCTCTACTGCGAGGAAATCCAGAATGAAGCTTCCTCTGTTTGCATATAACTTCCAACTAAATCACAGCAGATGTCTCTCTTTTTTTGCCCATCTGTCATTCAAATTTCACTTTGTTCAAATTTTAGTTTGGAGAGACTTTTCAATGTGTATTTTGCCAAGATATGGAGCTGTAAACAGGAATCTGTAAGTAAATAAGAATTTTTATAGGAAAAACTGATCTAACAGCTTTTCTTTTTTAAGGTCTCAATGAAAAGCTTTCTTGTTTTGTTAAAGAACTGAAAAGTTGACACAAGTATGATTTGTATTTTTGCACAATGGAATGTAAATAATTTTATTAACTAGCTTAGGGAAAAGAGTCGAGAGTTATATTCATTTATTTATTAATCAAATGTATATAGGTGCCCATTTCACCAAAAGCAACTCTGGGTGACACACAACAATAGATTAAAAATATTTAAATATTTAAATATTTCTTGTTATCCTTTGAAGACATTTTGCTTCTCATCCATGAAGCTTCTTGGATGAGAAGCAAAATACTTTCAAATAATAACAAGAAAGCCCAGGTGCCTCCTGAAAAAGCACTTTTGGGACACCATGACCAGGATGACTGAGAATCTGCATAAACATCCAGATCTTGAGGTTTTGGAGAATGTGTTAAAGGGATGGGGCCAATCTGTTTTCAGGGGTAAGGATGCTCCATAAGTCAGATGCCCTAACAGAGAAGGCACATCTCTGAAATCCACCAAATCTAGGTCCCTGGCCAGTAATGCTCATGGCATGCCTTCCCTGCAAGATCTGGGACAGGCTGATGTAAGTGGGAAAAACGATTCCTCTGATAGCCCAGTCTCATGCCATGCAGGGCTTTAAATGTTAAAACCAGCACCTTGAGTTGGACCCAGAAGCAATCAGGCAGGTTGTGGAGCAGAGTTATAACATGTGCTGTTCATGAAGAATGCATTGCAGTAGTCAAACTTGAAGGTGGCCAAGGCACATGTGAGTGTAAACAGGACTTGTTGGTCCAGGAACTAATACAGCTGGTACAGAAAGCGAAATTGTGCAAAGGCCCTCAAGCCATGACTGCCACCTGCTCATCAAGCAGGACTTATGAGTCCAGGAGGACCTCCAGATTGCACAGGAAAATAATTAAGCAGAGACAGTCCATAAATTCCTTGATCAGATGTAGAATATAAAAGTTGTTGTTGCATATAAAACACTTGCAACCTAGACACAACAATCTGAGTAGCTTTTTGGTTTTTTGATACTAACAAATCTACAATGAGATAATCTGAAAGAAAAAAACTGATCTAAAAGATCATTGGTGAGCTCCATATTTTATGTGAGGAAAACATTGTATTGTATTATAAACATTGTATTAATCATGGGGGACCACATGATTTCGGCTAGCAGCTGGCTCTTTTACTATCCTAATCCTTTAAAAATTACTCACTTATCCTTGTCAGATGCCTATGCCCAAAGAATCATAGCTAGCTACTTTTCTTAATGTTCCGTTGTGAAATGGAAACTGCTTTCCTGTCAAATATAAAATTGTCAATATGATAGTCAGGGTAGTAATAATATTGGGGGGGGGGGAAATCCCACCTCAGATTTGTAACATAGAGACCTAATTTGGAACTGTGTGTCTGTTCCCTGTGTGTCTGTTCCCACCCTTCATTTGTTGCATTGCCTTGTTCTTTTGAGAGAGACAAAATAAATCTTACAGCATCCTTGTTGCAAATCCAGTGTTGCTAAATATTAGGCTGATGAAGCACAATGATGAGTTTTAAGAAACTCAGTTTCTGTTTGGGTAAAATAAAGCACACCACTGTTTCTTCCTTTCTAATTCTTGAAAAAGAAACACTAGATGGCAGGGTTTCATTAGGGAAGTTCTTCAAAAAAAAATCACGTTCTTGCTCTCTGAGCTTGGCTTATGAAATTTGGTTCATGTATTGTTGAATTCAGGATGCAACCTATACATTTTAAAAGAAACTTCATATCCAAGACTAACCAACACATGTACATTTATTAGGACCCCTAAGAACTAAATACTGGAACTTGGAGAAATTAACCCTATCATTCAGAAGCCTTTTTCCTTGTCTCTTTGTGAGGAAAAAAATGGGAAAATTTGAAATCAACATAAATTAAGGAGAGATTTCTTCTTCCTTTGTAATGTTTTATGATAAAACCCTCGATTCTGGATTCCAATTTCTATACAATTTAGCCACAAAAACAAGATTAATTATTTCAACCCAGAATGTGGCAAAATATATCTTATCCAAAATGAGTGAATGTTCCAACTTCTAAGTTCCATTCTCATCAGCATGTCAACTGCAACCATCTCTTATTAAACATTCTCTAAGGTGTCTGATATATTTGAAACAAAACTTTGAGTTATCTTAATTTTAATGCCACAGAATTTCATACTATTTAAAGCAATCTTCCACTGTTTGACCGGGCTGGAACATTGAAATGCATTATTCCAGAAGTTATGTGACTAACTAGTACTGGTTTCATCAGCTTCTTTTCACTTTGTGTAAAAGAGAATTACTGCCCTAAAAGTTACATTTTGAGGAATTAGGAGTTAATTCCTCAAGCACTTCCCATGATGCAGATTTTCAGAAACAGCAATAATATCTGAACTAATATTTTGAGTTTCCTTTTTAAAAAAGAATTAGAATAAAAGAAACAAAAGAATATGTTTTATTTTACCCAAATAGAAATGCTTAAATTGAATAACCTACCAAAAGGTATTCTGGTGAAGTTCAGATTTGTTTCTTAATTCTTCAATGTTTCAGAAATATGTTTTTAAGAATTTAATTGTTTTATAATTAATAATTGAAAAGTAATAATATGAAAACATATATTGTTAAAATGATACCAAGTAGGAACTGTAAACATAAGAGATATCTAGAAAAAAGCTAATTGAAACATTACAGTTCACTTGAAAATATTAGTCCAACTTTGTCAAATTAAAATATCGAGAAATGCTAATAGGATGAAAAATTTATCATTTGCCAAAAGGGTCTACTCTTTCAGTAAATGAAGCATTGAAAGGTTCCATTAATTAAAAAGTTCTACTAATCTCTTACAGCAGTCAACTTCCTATGCCTATCTGTATACTATGTAAGCAAACAGTGGCCATTCCGCAGAATGCCTATTTACAACTTAGAGACATCTTCATTGCATTTTAATTGCTAGTGAAATAATCCCATTTGTAATTAGACATGCAGAAGCATTAAAGTAATACAGGTAGTCTTTGACCTGTGAACACAATTGAGTCCAAAATTTCTATTGCTAAGTGACACAATTGTTAAGGGAGTTTTGCTTCATTTTATGACCTTTCTTGCCACAGTTGTTAAGGGAATCCCTGTAGTTGTTGTTAGTAATACAGTTGTTAAGTGAATCTGGCTTCCCCATTGACTTTGCTTGTCAGGTCACAAAAGTTGATCACATGATCCTAGGACACTGCAACAGTCATAAATATAAGCCAGTTACCGAGTGCCTGAATATTGATCATGTAACCATGAGGAAGCTGTTTAAGTGTGACAAATGGTCATCAGTCACTTATTTCAGTGCTGTTGTAACTTTGAACAGTCACTAAATGAATTATCATGCCAAGGATTACCTGTGCATTAAATGAAATCTGTAAGAAATCTAAACTTTTGGAATACTTGAACAAAAAACTTAATTTGAACCACATCAAAAGCTTTTTCCACAAAGTAACCTGAGTGGTTTGTGATTATCAAATTAAAAGAGAGAGAGAGGTGAGTCTATTATCTGAAAATGATGCTCCCATGTGGACCAAGATTGTGCTGGATCTATTACTGTAATTTCTTGATTATCATCTTAACAATGTTACTGTTAAAATATTACTATCAACAACACAGTACGATTGTTACTATATGTTGCCTTAAGATTGTTACCTGTAGAAGAGATAATGAGTGATAATTTGTACACACTTGGTAGGATCCCTCCCAGCCTTCAAAATTAAAGTGATACAAACATCATTCATACAGAAAATAGCAGGGCTTGTTTTCATAAGACACCTGAAAAAATTCCCAATGGTACTATAGGAGTTATTTCCATCTTTAAAAGTTTATTCCATTCATCAGGTCCAGGGGCCTTTCCATAGTTCATCGTATCAATAATATCATAGATTTTGACTTCCAGATTGGGACTCTTCAGAGACAGACCGAATCCGCAACTGTGCGTGGTTTCAATCTGTGCTCACCGCTGGAGCACCCCGAGCCGGCTGGCTTCAGGGCTAAGCCACCCTGTAGAGGTGGTGAAGAGGGGGGAGACTGCTAGCAGGGTCAAAGAGAGCCGCATCTCTCCTCCCCAGCTGGCTTTTACTCCTTTTCCTGAGGGTGGTTACAGTGGTGGTCAGAAATGGCCACCTCAAAGAAGAACCCAACCGCACAAGATCATGCAGGAGGAAGTTGGAAAGAGAAAGTTTGACTGACCCGGCTGAACAGAGAAATCATTCATTTAAGGTACCTGGAACTTGAGCAACAAAGAATAATACTATCCCTAAAAAAGACTTGCTAAAGCAGCGAAAGGAAAATGAAGGAAAAAGAATTGTTTTTTCTTCCTCTTTAAAACTGACAGTTTAATAGATCTTAAATGTTAAGAACAAGAGATTTGAATAAGAATTGATATTAATCCTTTTTGACATAATAGGCTATTCTTAGCTGAAAATAAAGTGTCAAAGGGATAAAGATTCTTGAATAATCAAAAAGCCTTCTAAAAAGAGAGAAAGAAAGCAGAGGAGGAAAACAAAAAGCATGGAATCTGGAAAAATGGAGGATTCCACCTGGAGCTAAAAAGTATTGAGAGTGAAAGACTTGAGAAGGATACATCTTAGCTGCAATTCTGTTACAAGATAACAAAGCCCCTCAAAAGAGTAAGTGAGAAAAGAAGTAAGATACAACTATAGATTCTTGGAATTTTGGTAGTGGATCCTAGTGAAATGGACTAAAATTAATTGGGGTTGTTTAAAAAATAAAAAACTTTTCAAAATGCCATCACTCCTTGAAGAACTAAAAATGATACTTAAAGAATATAAAGAAGAAGCACAAATGAAAGGAGAGACCTTTTGCCCCACATTTCAATTTATGGAAATGGAGATTCTGAAATATCAAAACCAACAAGAAACATTTGCTGAACAAGAAGGGCGGGATGAAGAAGAAGCCAACTTTAATGACCAAGCAGTTTTAAGTGTGGTAAAAAAGAGGAAGGGGGGAAAGAGAGTTAAAAAGTTAAGATCTGAAGCAACAACCAGAAAAAAGTGCAATTTGAAAAGTAATTATAATGCCAGAAAGAAGCAGAAGGGAGATTTGGACAGAAAAGGGAACAAAAAAGAGAGGGAAAAGAAGAGGGGGCGATGGAAAAGAAAAGAAGCTATAAGGGATTGGAACAAGATAGAAAGAGACAGGAAAATCATATATGGATTAAAGGGATTAATTTATTTAAGAGACACAGAGACAATGGTTAGAAGTTTAATTTAAAAAGAGAATTCTGCAAGGGTACATGAGATAATATTGTTATTAGAAAATGTGTTAGATGTAACAGAATATTTCTTCTTAGTAATTAAATGATGTAAAGAGGATAAGAAAATAAGGTTTTTAATGATCTAAAATTTTAAAAATTTAAAAGAAACATGAAAGGATTTAATATTGTTTTTTATAGTAATAAGTTAATATGAAATACAGATGATCAAAATGAGTGATAATTGATATTTGTTAATAAGATCAATATTAATATTAAAGGTGGAGCTGAATTTGAAATAGAAATGTATTTTATATATATATATATATCTATATCTTCTTTTTTTGTTTCTCGTTAAAGAATTTAATGTGTATTTGTAAGGGAATGTACCAAGCAGAATTCGGTTGATAGCTATGTTAGAAAATGATTTATGAAGGTGTACTTTAAGTGTTGAGTAATAATTGAATAGATAATAGTTAAAAGATATAAAGGTGTTATAACTCCAGCTTTAACAACTACAGGCCAAAATATGTATAAGGAAAAAGAGTATGAAATTGTAAACAGGACAGATGAAAGTGTTAAAATATTAAATGGAAAGATATGGAAAACTAGAAAAAGAAACGTAATTGAAATTAGAAAAGAATGGAATAATTAAAAATAAGATTGTAGAAAGTAGAGAAATGGGAAAGCTATGGAAAAAAAACGTGAAAATGGATATAAGATATGGATTAGAATACATAAGATGAATACGTAGCTGAATTTATGTCTGTATGGAGAAGTGACAACCCGGGAGCACACTGTTCTCAAAAAAAGATGTTTTATGTTCTTTATATATTTGTTTGTCTATGTCTGTTTTCAAAAATAAAAAACTTTATTAAAAAAATAATACCATAGATTTCTTGTAAAGTTAGGGTACAGTCAAATTGCTCTACATCTAACATTTCTGGAATAATTACCATTTAAAAATCATTTTTCTGTTTACTAGAAATATCCACATGTGTGGAATACAATTTTCAATATTAAAAAATAAAAATTAAATTGTATCGACTATAATTGTTCCTGATGAATATTTTATTGATTTGTCCATTAATTATTGGATTTATATGGTGCTCCTTATGGCAAACAACTGAGCAGCAGGTATTTAGTCTACAGAAAATGAAAAGCCAATAATTTATCAGGTTATTCTCCTATTCCCTTTTTCTATAGTAAAAGCAAAACTAATACAATCTTTAAAAAGAAAAGGAAAAAAGGAAAAAAGGCAGAAAACAAAAAGAGAAAACAAAAAGAGAAAGTGAAAAGAAATAAATATATAGCAAAGAAAAGAAAACAAATATAAAGAAATGACTTCTCACATTTATCATGAGTATAAACAATTTTAGTAACTTATCACCTCTTTTTTATATAATTAGATTTATATGCCGCCCTTCTCCGAAGACTCAGGCGGCTTACAATTTTTGGGATACAACCCAATGTGCTCAGCAATAGCCTTCATTCCATTGTATATGCCTGCTTATTACTAAGCGACATTTTTACAAAGTCAGCTTAAAATGCAACAATCAATCTCCTTCTGATATCCATCACTTATCTACAAACAAGTCCATAAACCATCATTATTTCAGTCTTGATGTCACCAAAAGTCACTTAAAGATTATTAGAGATAAAAATATATCAATGTTAGCACTGAACAAATAAATCCCTAGTGTCCAATTTTTAAAGTCTTGTCTTTTTTTATCAAAATAAATAATTTATTATTTTGAATAAAATAAAAATTGTAAAAATAATAAAGAATTTCCCACAAGGATTATTTATAAATAATTTCAAAATCTTATTTTAGATATATCTGGAGCCTTAATCTGTTTGTAGCTTTCTAAAATTGAAGTTTTAACCACCTTTTTTCTGTTTATTAAAAAACTTTTTAAAGTTTTTAAAATTATAATTAAAACTTTTATTACAGATTGAAGGAACTCACCTAGTGCTATAAAACTTCTTCATGTAAAGCAGGGCTGTCAAACTTGAGGCCCACAGGATGGATGCATCACATGCTGGCCACGCCCATGCCTGGTTTAGCAAAGGGAGGGGAAGTCCCGATATGTCATGTGATGCAGCCATGACAATGTGAGTTTGACACCCCTGATGTGAAGGTTCCTAATAGCTGAAAAACAGTTAAGTAATTCCTGAATGATTGAAATATGAAACCTATTGTCCTTTTAAAGGCACTGACCATAATTTGAGCAAGGCGGCTATTCCCTCATCTTTCAGACCATTAAATCTGTCAGACCACTATTTCTGAGGAACAGCTGACAAGAAACTTTTGAGTGATATCAAATCCTTTCCTTGTTTTTTTTTAATATGTATCTTTGGTACAGGATGCCAGAGAAATTGTATAGAATGTATAAATGCACTTCCAAGTCACCTTATCAGGGTGATAGGTAGCATATAAATTTAATAAATTATCTGTGTTAGATTTGCATGAAGAGTCAGACGCGGAGTGCTTCAGTGAAGAGTTTATTAGTGACTACAGCTCATAACAGACCCAATTTGGCTGGATTGCGCTGCTACTGATAGCCAGCAGCCGCAGTTGCCAGCCAATCAGAGTGCAGGGTTTTCCCGCACTTTTAAACCAATCATTTCTGACATTTTACAAGAACAGTTCAAACTTAACCAATGACATTCAAACCTGCATACATAACACCCCTCCCCACTAGGTTCAGTCCATACTCAAACCCCAACCTATCCAATGTATTCTTTTAAATAGGTGGGGCTCTTATGTCGTTGAGACCTTCGTGGTTCAGAAGTTTTAACGTTCTCACCCAGTGAGAGGAAATGTGTCTGTTGACATTTCCCTAGTTGGGCTTCCTGTGAAAGAAGACCCTGTTTGATTGTTAGAATCTGGTCTCTCCTCCCAACCCATCTCCAAACCAATGTCAGCACCCAAGTCAGGTAGTGATGTGCAATCTTCCACTTGTAAGGATGGATTTTGGCATTGTGACAGGTTTTGGGATGGTTCCTGTTGTAATGGCTCATTACACATGGGGTTGATTCTTGTTTGCTGATTATCCTCATGTTCCTCCCCCTCCCCCCTAGAAAAAGCATTAGGTATGGGAACTAGAGAGGAACAAGTGCATGTTCCTGAGGTAACCTGGATCTAAGCTGATCAATGTGCCTGCTCCAGAGGACTCCATCCTCTGTTTGTACCCTGTAAGAACGAGGGTCTGTGATTTGAGTTATTTCAGCAGGAATCCATGAAGGCTCACCCATAAGGTTCTTAGCATAAACAGAATCACCCACACTGAACGTGCGAACTTTGCTAGTGGAATCTAGTGGTGCATTGGGTGCGTAAGTGGGATGAAGGCGGTCAAGGGGAGACCTAAGTTTCCTACCCATCAACAACTCTGCTGGGGATAAGTTAGTTGATGGGTTAGGAGTGATGTGCTAAGAAGTTTCAACTTTCTCAGTGATGTCCCCAGGGCCCAATTGCTGAAGCTTTTCCTTGGTACAACATACCATTCGTTCAGCCTGGCCGTTAGCCGAAGGATGCCCAGCGGCTGTCAGGGCATGTCTGATACCCAGTTGTGCTAGATAGGATTCAAAAGGGTTGGATGTAAATTGAGGGCCATTGTCAGAGACAAGAACATCAGGTAACCTGTGGCTTACAAAAACCTTTTTAAGCTGCTTGATGACAGCATCAGTTGTGGTGGATGCCATAGGGATTACCTCTAGCCATTTGGAATATGCATCTACTATAATAAGGAAGGTGTGCCCTCTGGTAGGGCCAGCAAAATCAATGTGAATCCTAGACCATGGGCCCCTAGGACATTCCCATTCCTGTTTGGGGGCAAGAGGTGGGGCAGGCCTGACTACCTGACAGTTGGGACAAGATGCAACCCAGTTTTCAACCATTTTGTCAATACCTGGCCACCATACATAACTCCTGGCCAATCCCTTCATCCTTACAATACCAGGATGACCCTCATGTAACATTTCCAAAACCTCACTTTGCAGTTTTGCAGGAATAACCACCCTGTTACCCCACAAAATACATCCTCTTAATACAGATAATTCAGTTTGCCTGGATTTAAAAGGTTGGGCAAGGTGAGGTAGATCTTGAAGTGGCCAACCCTTCTTAATCCAGCCTATGACAGGAGCCAATACAGTGTCTTTGGCAGTCTCTCTGGCAATTTCAGCAGCGTGTACTGGAAGCTTGGCAACAGTTTCTAGGAAAAGGTGTGTGCCTCAGGTTCAAAGTCCTCAGTGTGAAAGGAAGTGGGCAGCGACTCAAAGCATCAGCATGCCAATGTCCTTGCCAGGCTTGTGGATGAGCTTGTAGGAATAAGCAGCAAGAAATTCAGTCCACCTCAGCATTTTTGGTGACAGGATAGTGGGTGTAGGTTTGTCTCCTCCCACAATGCCTAACAAAGGTTTATGATCTGTGACAATGGTAAATGTTCTCCCATATAAATACTCATGAAATTTCTTGACAGCTGCAACAATTGCCAATGTTTCCTTGTCCAATTGGCTGTAATTTCTCTCTGCTTTGGTCAAGGTGTGAGAGTAAAATGCAATAGGGGCTTCCCTCCCGCTGGGAAGCCTGTGGCTCAGAACCCAACCCCCCCACTCCAAAAGGGGATGCATCACAAGTCAGTACAACAGGTAAATTCTCAGAGAACTGTATCAGTACAGCATCAGATGTGATTAGTCTCTTAATACTGTTAAATGCTGATTGTTCCTTCCTCCCCCAGACCCAAACAGACTTCTTATCCAGTAATCTGTAATGGTTCTGCAATGGTTGCCTTCTGAGGCAGGAACATGTGATAAAAGTTAATGAGTCCAAGGAAGGCTTGCGACTCTGTTTTGCATTTGGGTTTAGGGGCTTCTTTGATTGCTTGAACCTTGGCATCTGTAGGGTGGATACCATGCTTGTCAATCATATAGCCCAAGAACTCAACCTTGTCAGTTCTAAGAGTGCATTTTTCTTCCTTGACTTTTAACCCTGCTATCTTGAATCTGGTAAGGACTTCTCTGAGTCTCTTTTGTAACTGAGTGTCATTTTCAGCAGAGATTAACACATCATCAAAGTAAGGCACTACCCCTGGCAGTCCTTGGAGCATTCTTTCCATAAGGCTTTGGAAAATGCCTGGTGCCACGCTGACTCCAAATTGTAACCTTTTACATTTGAAGGCACCTCTATGAGTTACAATGGTTTGGGCCTCTGCAGTGGCATCATCAACTGTTAATTGTTGATATGCCTGGGCCAGATCCAATTTGGCAAAGACTGTACCCTTGCCAAGTGAATGTAGTAAATGATGCACCACTGGAACTGGATATGCGCTCTGTTGAAGCGCATGGTTCAATGTCCCCTTATAGTCCCCACAGATTCTCACTGACCCATCAGTCTTGACTGGTGTCACTATGGGTGTCTCCCATCTGGAGTGGTCAGTGGGCTCTAAAACTCCTTGAGCTATTAGTTTATCTAATTGTGCATCAATTTTTCCCTTTAAGGCAAATGGGACCCTTCTGGGCTTTAAGCGAATTGGGGGCACCTTGGGATCTAGGTTGAAAGTGATAGGGGTCCCCATATACTTGTCCAATCCATCGCTGAAGGCCTCTGGAAACTCACACTTCAAGGACTCCTCCCATTCAGAGCTGCTCACGTGATTGATGCCAGTCACCTTGATGCCTAGTGGATTGAACCACTCAAGTCCCAGCAAGCTTGGGCGGTCCTTGTCCACGATGGTCAGGGGCAAACGTTTGGTGTGGCCTTTAAACTTCACGATGAATTCTCTTGTTCCAACTACTGGAATCTTGTTCCCTTGGTAGTCTTTAAGAGTCAGTGCTTGCTTCTGGAAATGTTTCTTCTGAATGTTGGGAAGTAGCCTGTGAATGATGTCCCATGACACCATAGATAAATAGGAGCCTGAGTCCACTTCCATTTGGCAAGGCCTTCCTTCAATTAGTACCTTCACATGTACTTTTCTGCTTCTTAAGGGTGAAGAATGACCAATGGTGACTGTTTGATGAGTTTCATTCTTCCCATTTGCTTCTGTGTTGTGCCCCATTTTCTCACTGAGTTGTTAGGCTTGAAATCTTTGTCAGGAAACTTCTTTCTGCTTGGTGGAGTTCTGGATGATTTGCAGACTCTTGCTAGGTGACCTCTTTTTTCACAACGGAGGCAGATGGTATCAAGAAACTTGCATTCAGTGTGGGGTGCCCCCCAAAACCTCTGCAGTAAAAGTCTTGCCTCTTTCTTCCAAGGTCTTTTTTTCTTTCCATTCTGAGTCTATAAATTCCTTCCTCCACCTCACTACAGTCTGAATCAGAATCTATTTGCTCGCAATGGGTTGTTGTGGATTTTTCCACATCAGCATGGCTTGAGGCCTTGTTAATTTTCTTCATGGCTGCTGCTGAGGACTTGGTAGCTTCGCTGAAGAAGCTTCTTCTATGGCCTCCTTAAGCGTGATCTTAGGTTTCATTAATAATTTGCTCTGCAAAACCTTGTCTTTTAAGCCTAGAACAAATCGATCACATGGCCTCTTCTAAGTTGATAAATTCACATGCACCCCAATGTCCCTTAAACTTGCCATGAAGTCATTAACGTTTTCGCTTTCCCCTTGATCCCGACGGTAGAATTCGTGTCTCTTAATGAGGCACGATACTTGTGGCTGTAATGGGCTCTTAACTTTTCTAAATCAGGCCAGTCCATTACCTTCACGCCTGCAGCTCCCGCCAATGCCTTCACCATCTTGAAAACGGCTGGACGCAGTGGGTGAGAAAGACCCCCTCTTCCGCTTGTCGGAAATGTCGGCAGATCGTTTCCTCCAAATACATTTGGAAACGATCTGCATACAGTCCCAGTCTTCTGCTGTCGGATCGAACGGGGCTGGGGGTGTTCAGCACAGCCATCTCTCTCGGTTCTTCTCCTGCGTTGTCTTCTTCGAAGGATCCCACCTTCGCCGCCAGTGTTAGATTTGCATGAAGAGTCAGACGCGGAGTGCTTCAGTGAAGAGTTTATTAGTGACTACAGCTCATAACAGACCCAATTTGGCTGGACTGCGCTGCTACTTATAGCCAGCAGCCACAGTTGCCAGCCAATCAGAGTGCAGGGTTTTCCCGCACTATTTAAACCAATCATTTCTGACATTTTACAAGAACAGTTCAAACTTAACCAATGACATTCAAACCTGCATACATAACAATCTGCTTCATCCGAGGCCTTATGAAACTGCTGCACAATCAATTTCTTAACATCACCTTCTCCAAAAAGTGAACATTGTATACTGGATGAAAATTATCCAGTATTGTGAGGTCCAGGAATGGCTTCTTGGGTAGCAGGCAGAGTCAAATCCTCCTTAAAAGGATCAGCCTTGTGACTCAAAGAATTCACCAGACCTGGAGTCTACTCAAATGCCAATCCTGGGTTTAAAATGTCTTAGCAAACAACAGAGGCATAGATCTAAAGAGAAGGATGAGCTAGCAGTCCTCAGGACCCTGTCTACTTCCTTACGCCCAACAGATTCAAACCATTCTCAGTTATCTGGGGCTAGTCTTCACCCCAGGCTGATCCTCCAGAACTACAAGACCATGGTCAACTGTGAGCAAATGCAACTTATTATGATGACTTTATTCCTAAGTTTCATAAAACAAAACAACTTATAATAAATAAATATAAAATAACTACTAATAAACTCTAATAAATAGTGTTTATATAAATATACCTCATTCTAAATTAGAATAACATTCTATTATTCCCATTCCCATTTGTGCTTTTTCTCTCTCAGGAATTAAGTGCCAGTTCTATTTGCAATATCTCAAGGACCATATCCTGGTTTTATAGAGAGAGAGTCTAAAAGAAAATATACTCTCTAAAGATTAATCACAATAATTCTCCTGCTTTATCTCATATAGGGACTCAGTAAAGCTCATGAAATGAGTTTGTTTGGACCATTCAAAAATAAGAAACAAATAACAGGTTTTTCAAAGCAAGAACTTGATTTAATTAAATAATTAAATTGCCCAAACAGAGTACTTCGTTTATTATTGTAAGCATTTTTAGTTGTGCTCTTCAGTTGATAAATCCCACAGGAAGCTTTCACAGGAACATACTGGGCAATAGGCAATTCAAAGAATTAGTAATAATACACATTTATTTATTCATCTTTTACACACAGGACAGTTAGATTTGATTATCTTGAAATGAAAAAAACAGTAGGAGCAGATACATTAATAGCTATGAATTTGGTTTTCTTTTCTTTTTTTCTGTCAGTCACATTTGTCTGACTGATATATTTCTAAATAGTTCCAAATTTTAAAAGCCTGTATTTTTTCTGAAACTTTGAGGCAATAAAATCAGGCTAATTCACGATTAGAAAATAATGTATAAACTTTTTATGACAAAGTGAAAGTAAATTTAGATTTTTAAGAATAATTACCTGAGAAACATGTTAAGATACAGAATAAATATAATCCCAGACTTTGTCCAAAGGTATCTTTAATGACAAGAAGGTTTTTATAGAAGCAAAAGAGTGGCTATAAAATGATGGTTAACATATGAGGGCTTATTAGTACAAGATAAGGGAAAAAAGGAAGATGAAGAGAAAAATAGTCACAAAAGAACATTATTTTCAATAGTTTTAATGAGATGAAAGAAAAGTTTAATATGGACAAAAGGACAATCAGAATGAACAAGAAGGAAACAGAATTTGAAATAGACTTATGCACAAATTATTTTCATAGAATACCTAAAATTTACAAATTGTTACTAAGTTTTAGAACAGAGGATGAACAGATTAAAGACTGTATGGTAAAAAGGGCTTTAGACTTTGGTTATAATATAAATATTGCTGTGGAGGAAAAAATCTGAGAAATGTAATTTACATTGTAATAATTTAAGACAAAACTCTTATAAAATGATGTATCCATGGTATACAACCCCAGCTAAATTGCCTAAAATGTCTAAAGAGATTCAAGGTTCTAGTATTAACATTCAAAGTCCTACAAGACATGGGTCCGGGATACTTACGGGAGCGTCTCTGGACGATATCGAGTGCCAACCGCCCTGTACGAGCACACAGACAGGGGCTTCTCAGGGTGCCGTCGGCAAGTCAATGCCGGCTAGCGGTGCCCCAGGGACGGGCCTACTCTGTGGCTGATCCCGCCCTGTGGAACCAACTACCCTAGGGTCTCCCTGGCCCTGACCAGCACCTTCCGTCATGACTTGAAGACCTGGCTATTCGAACAGGCCAGGCTATGCTGACCTCCTGGGGGGCGGGATTTTAAATTTTTAAATTTAAATTTTAAATTCTAATTTTTAATGTTATAATATATTGGGCTTGAGATTATTTAATTTTCTTTTAAGTAATTTATTGTTGATTGTCTGGTTTTATAGAGCCACTGAGTCTTCGGAGATGGGGCGGCATACAAGTCCAAATATAAATAAATAAATAAATAAATAAATAAATAAATAAATAAATATCAAACAAGGATTAGAAGTGTAAACAGAAAGAGGGACTTTTTAATCATGCATGGTGGATTTCTGAAAGAAAAAAAAAGAACTTTGGGTGCAAATTTATATTACGGTCAAAAGATATCGCAGATTAATATTACAATGAAACCAGAATTATTTGTATGTGGCTTTATGAATGTCGAACTCAAAAATAAATACGAAAAATCATTATTGCATATTGCAACTGTGGCAAGATTATTGTAAGCATAAAGATGGGCCTTGGTGGTGCAGGCTGTTAATAGCCTAGCACTTAGCTCCAGCTGCCTGTAATTATTGCAGGCTCGAATCCCTCCAGGCTCAAGGTTGACTCAGCCTTCCATCCTCTCGGGGTAGGTAAAGTGAGGACCCAAGATTGTTGGAGGCAATAAGCTGACTTTGTAAAAATGCCGCTTAGTAATAAGCAGGCATACACAATGGAATGAAGGCTATTGCTGAGCACACTGGGTTGTATCCCCAAAAACTGTAAGCCGCCCTGAGTCTCCGGAGAAGGGTGGGATATAAATATGAATAAAAATAAAATAAAATAAAAATAAAAAATAACCCACAGTGGAGGGTTAGATTATAAAACTGACATAGCTTGCAGAAATAGCACAGTTATCTGGTTTGGTCAGAGAAAAAACAGTTATAAAGACTGGAAGCCTTATATGGAATTTTTACTGAAACAAAAAAAAAGACAAAATTGATTATTTATGGATTGGAGATTAGAAATGGTTAAAGAAGAAGGAGAAAAAGTCAGATGGAAATCATTTAATAGAAAGAAGAGTTGAAGTCAAACTTCAATGTTTTCTTTCTTTTCTTTACTTATTTTGTTTTTTCTAATTCTTACTTTTTTCTTATTTTTCTTTTCATTGTTATTTCTTTTCATTCTTTTTCATTTCATTGTACTGTAAAATTCTACCGTGTTTCCCCGAAAATAAGACCTACCCCGAAAGTAAGACCTAGCACTATTTTCTAAACCTGCCCTAATATAAGACCTACCCCGAAAATAAGACCTAGTGCAAATCTCCAGTTCCAGGAAGACTTTTCAGGGAGCAACCATGCACCCGCGGAAACACCCCCCCTACACACTCACACCCACTATTTGGCACCATAAATATATAAGACCTACCCCGAAAATAAGACCTAGTGTGTTTTTGGGAGCAAAAAAAAATATAAGACAGTGTCTTATTTTCGGGGAAACACGGTAACAAAATATTTTTGTTTAAAAAAGAAAATAATGTGTGAATCTTTGAACTCTTCACTAAGCAGGTTAACATAGAAAGCAAAACAAGGAAGAAAGTGCTACTGTACCAGCACTTCGTTAGTGCCTAAAATGGAATAGAAATGAGAGGACTCAAATGTTCAATATCCTGAAGTGGTTTCTGGTTGCAGCCAGAACTGAACTATTAGATTTGCAGGCAGTAATTGAAGCTTTACATCTTTAACAAGTATAAATTCAGCTGCAATTTAAAACTACCTGCATCATTGGATGAAACACACATCATCCAAGGAAGTTAAAAAATATAAAAGCAAAGTGACTTGAAGCCTGAAAACAAAGCAGCCTCAGTCATCACACTGCATACTAAACTTTTTTTTTTAAATGGTTTCTGCCCAGATGATAGAAAAAAACATTGTGCTTTCATTCCAGCATATTTTGGAACAATATCAAATGGAAAGCATTTGATACTCAAATCAATCTTAGAAAGTTTCTACCTCAGCAGGAACAGCCCAAACCCAGATGGATTGGGTTTTGTGGATTCCAAAGAGCAAACAAACATTAACCTAAAAAGGGGAAAGAGCATAAAATTGAATATATTTCGCACTGAAGACTTGCTTGTTTTAGAATCATTTGGAGAATGTCTATATGAGAATTGTTTTCTAAAACTTAATGACCCTTTATTGTTGTGGCTTGATTGAGGCTTAAATTTCATTAATATTATAAATCTGACTTTTATCTATGTCCTAGAAAATTAAACATGGGGTAATACGGTCATTAAATATCTGAATAATATATATTTTTCCTAGGGATTGAAAGCAATCAATCCATTCCAGTTGCTTAAACTGATCCTTGTTTGTGTGATATATAATGTACAGTTTAATATTTAAAGTGAACTTGTGTTACACTGACAGGATATATGTTGCAAAAAATAAGATACACAGGCTTTGCATATGAATTCCATTTTAGCTCTAAACTAATACTGCATGTTTTATTTATTTATCTATCCAATATGTTTCTTCCAATCTCACTGCTGGATGGCTAAAAACATATAAAAGCACAGGACAAATAAGCACCAAACAACAATATTACCATATTTGTCCCAGTCCAGCTTTGATTTTGGAGAGCAAAAAAACATCAGTGAAATTGGTCTTTCTGCTACCAAATCTCAACAATGCAATTTTAGGATGGGGAGAGCTGCAAGCAGCACACAGGCTCCCAAATCACAGCTTTAAGCAATGAAATCCAAGGAGAAAAATTGCCTGTAAGGGATGAAGTTGATAATGTATGAACCCCCAATTTCTAAGCTAGGCAGAACAACTATGTAAACACTGAGGTTGCTCCCAGGTTCAAGGATGGGAAGTGAAGAGCCAAATTTCCATTGACTTAAAAAAATGGAAAAAAATGGCTAGACCTGCAAGAGGTCTGATTTCTGTGTGTATATGGATTCTTCTATCTGTATTATGATTGTTTGTCTAGTTATGTTCTACCTATAACCTTCTTCACTTATCAAGTTTCTTTTGTAAACACGAATAGCCACCTGATTCACACATTGTGTTAATCCATAATTTGTTTAACCATGTTTTTTTTAATAAGCTACAGTGACCAGGTTCACCCATCATGCAACATCAAAACCATATAGACCATTTGATTGGTTGGCACAAAGTATCAATCCAGCTGCAGTGTGATTTTTGATTTTCCTTATACAGGTAGCCCTTGACTTACAATTCATTCATTTAGTGACTGTTCAATGTTATTGGTATTGAAAAAAGTGACCTAGGACTAATTTTCACAGAACTTTTGCAGCATCCCCTGGTCATGTGATCAAAATTAGGGGGCTTGGCAACTGGCATGTATTTATGACCGTTGTAGTGTCCCAATGTAAATGATAATTTGCATTATAATTTGCAAATTATAATGTAGTGTTACATTATTACAATGTAAAAAAAAATTTTAAGATGACAACAGCGGCTGCATGTGTTTGTAGATGGTACTCTGAAGTGTTGTGCAGAGAGGTTTTTGAAGAATTTGGATTGTAGAGCTTGGTATGTGGAAGTGGAAGAGTGTGTAGAGGGAAAGGCAAGAAAGAGACAAGCTTGATAAACTAACTGTGAAGCTGGAATTTGTTGAAGAAACAGAGAGGTAAAGAAACTGATAGGCCAAGAGCTGGTAGAGTGGAATGGTCGGAAAGTGACAGTTGGAAGATAATGGACACTGCAAATGGAGCCGAGCTGGGTGTCCTGGAGTGAGGAGGCGTATCAGAGGAATAATACCTCCTTAAAAAAACCTTGGTCCAGCTGGCCCAGCTGGTAGTACCTCATAAGGGTCCCTTTCCAGAGTTACAGGAGAAGATGGTCAACAGTTTTGAAGGCGGAAGAGAGCTTTATGCCCCAACAGCAGATAAAACGGTAGAACCATCTTCTAGGAGAAGGGAAACTCTGATTTCAAACCTCCACTGCCTTGTGGCTATACCTACTATTGGAAAAGGCTTCAGGAGTCAACCTCGAGGCAAAATCCAGAGCCGGAGTCCTAGAAACAGTTCATGACTGTGTACAATCACATTCTGGTAACTCCTGCAACGCAGCTGGAACTAATTGTATCGGCTCTGCCGTTCGATTAGACTATTTCAGTGACATGGAGCAGGGAGATCTACTGCTTGGGTAACAGTTTATCCTCCATATTAAATTATCCAGGCCTCGTGCTCTGGAGAGGACACTCCAACTTTGCATCCAGCATTGAAACAACACGGGAAGTGGCAGATACTGGTTTCATAGCACGACACCATAGTCTCTTGAGACTGAAGGATATCAATTCAATTGTCCCAGGATCATGTTGATCATCTTTTGCAACCTTCTGGTTAAGAAAATCAATGGGGAAGCCGGGTACACTTAACAACCATATTACTAACTTAACAGTTGTTGCAAGAAAAGTCATAAAATGGGGCAAAGCTCACTTTAAAACTGTCTTGCTCAACAACAAGAACTTTTGGGCTCAGTTGTGGTTGTAACTTGAGGACTACCTATATATATTGTGGTAAGTCAGATATCTGAGTTGGTCATTGCTAATTAATGTTTCAGTAGAATTGCAGGCTTTTCTTGTCAACAGCAGATAAGAAATAGCTGCAGCTTTGAAGCAAAGATCTATCTTGCTCTTTGCTCCTGTACAAGTCTTTTTTTCTATATGTTTTTTTTTCTAAGCAGGCCCTAAAGCCAACAATTACAGAGATAATAAACATTGTGGATTTAGCTGAATCTAGAATGCAAGATTAAGAATGTATTAATTGCAAAACCGTATGATGAGCCAGCCAGAATTCTGGAGGTTTCTAATGAAATTTTAGCACAGATGGCAATGTTCCTGAGGAATGGGGTAAAGCTGGGATGAAGGAACTTTATTTCTTTTCAATTTCACTTTGTGCATGGTGTCACGGGTAGTCCTTGGCTTATGAACACAATTAAGCCCAAAATTTATGTTGCTAAGTGAGACAGTTGTTAAAAGAATTTTATCCATTTTACGACCTTTCTTGCCATAGTTGTTAACTGAATCACTGCAGTTGTTAAGTTAGTAACATGGTTTTTAAATGAACTGTTGTAAGTTAAGGACTATCTGTATTTAAAAGCTTGAGACAAGGCAGTCTATGGGGCATTCCCTAAACGGGTGTCGGTAACCTGCAGCTCCAGAGCCACATGCAGCTCTTTCATCCCTCTGCTGTGGCTCCCTGTCACCCTGTCGTGGCGGTGGCAGTGGCGATGACCGGAGCCTTACTGCGGGAGCAAAGCGCCCCTGTGCTTGCATTTGCACAGCAACAGGATTCCACCTTCATTGTGGTACATTTGCTGTTGCCACCAGCAAAGAGGGCTGGGGGAGAATGGCGGGGGCGGATCTTGCAGAGTGGGGGCCATCTTCCAAGCCTGGCCTTGCTCCTCCCTTGGCAGGGTCAAGAGAAAGAAGGGGCGGCATGAGGAAGCACTGCCCTCCTCCAGCACAAAAGGCCAGTGGGAGGGAGGTGGCTCTTTTCTGGGTGGGGACATTTTGAATCCTTTCTAGCACAACAGGGTATCAGACATGCCCTCACTGCCCCTGGGCACCCTTCGGCTAATGGCCGGGCTGCACGATGGCACGCTTTACCAAAGAGAAGCTTCAGCAGCTGGGTCCTGGGGACATCACTGAGAAGCTTGAAAACTTCTTAGTGTTCAACACATCACTCCTAGCCCATCAACTAACTTGTCCCCAGCAGAGTTGTTGATGGGCAGGAAACTTAGGTCTTCCCTTGACGCCTTCATCCCACTTACGCACTCCAACGCACCACTGGATTCCACTTCCAAAGTTTGTTCTTTTAGTGTGGGAGATTCTGTATATGCTAGGAACCTTATAGGTGAACCTTTGTGGATTCCTGCTGAAATAACTCACATCACTGGCCCTCGTTCTTACAGGGTACAAACAGAGGATGGTCTCCTCTGGAGCAGGCACATTGACCAACTTAGATCCAGGTTCCCTCAGGAACATCGCCCCTGTCTCTCTCTGGGTTCCTCACCTAATGTCACTTCTAGGGGGGAAGGGGGGGAACAGGAGGAAAATCAGCAAGCAAGAATCAACCCCATGTGTAACGAGCCATTATGACAGGAACCATCCCAAACCCTGTCACAATACCAACAACCATTTTCACAAATGGAAGATTGCACATCATTACCTGATTTAGGTGTTGACATTGGGTTGGAGATGGATTGGGAGGAGAGACCAGGTTGTAGTAACCAAACAGGTTCTACCATTACTACAAGTCCTAGTAAGGAAATGTCAGCAGACACATTTCCCCTCTCATTGGGTGAGAACGTTAAAACTTCCTGAAACCGAAGGTCTCACGCATACCTAAGAGCCCCACCTATTTAAAGGAATACATTAGATAGGTTGGGGTTTGGTATGGACTGAACCTAGTGGGGAGGGGTGTATAGTATGTAGGTTTGAATGTTATTGGTTTATTTGAACTGTTCTTGTAAAATGTCAAATGGTATTGGTTTAAATAGAAGAAACCCTGCACTCCCATTGGCTGGCAACCACGGCTGCAGGCTATAAGAGGCAGCCGTAGCCAAGCCAACTCGGGTCCATTCGAGCTGTAGTCACTGAATAAACTCTTTGCTGGAACTCTTGCGTCTGACTCTTTATGCAGACTTAACACTTAATTTCTCCAGAGGGGCTCAAATAGTGGAAAGGAGACAGAGAGAGAGAGAGAGAGAGATGGGGGGGCAAATCATTTAACAACCAGTTCTTTGCCCTAATGATTGGCTGTGGCTGGGGGGTGTCATGTGACTAGGAGTGAGTGACATCAGGTTGGCCACACCCACCCAGATTTTGTAGCTTCTGGTGTTCTCTTTTCTGTGGAAAATGGGTCCAAATGGCTCTTTTAGTGTTTAAGGTTACTGACCCCTGCCCTAAGAATTAGAACATCTCTGTGGGATCGAAACCAGCAAATATAGAGAGTAAGGAGAACTCTCATCAAATGGGATTGATACTATCAATTTATTATCCTGTATCAATGCAAAACTGATTTCATGAAAAGCTCAGAAGGAGAATGTGAGTAGATAAAATAACAGTTGTTAAAAAGATATTACATTAAATGTATTCTAGTTTAGATGGTGCTAGCACCATTAAGGCTTATTTTTTTAATATCTTTTTCTTAAATCTAAGCATCATCCCAAGTGCTACATAAGTGAAGCCTTTTCTGTAATTTTAACAGATGTGCACATAACAGCATTTTAAAGTTCAATTGATTCCAAAAGACTTTGGCTTTTGCAGTGCAAACTAGATTGTTTTATTTTTTTTTTTAAATGGGTACTGATATCTAACCTTCAAGGCAAAATACATTTACTCAGAAATAAGACTTGCTTTGTTCACTTTTGTCTTAGTCTGATCAATGAAATCACTCAATGGGCAGACTAAAAAGTTTCCTTGTATGGAAAGGACTAGAAACCTTACAGTCATATTTTGATTTTATTTGTTTACACATATAAAATTCAAACATTTTTGAACTGGGGGATGAATCCCTAGTTGTTAAACATCAAGAACAAGACTCTTTGTACTCCTTCTTTTCATCTGGAGTGATCACATTAATACTGGAGTAAGCATTTGCATTATGCAGAAGTCGCAATTTGTCTTGAAAGACAATCTACCCAAGGAACTCCACAATTATGGCTGGAAAATGCTGCCCATTCATTCCTCATATATAATTTTTTGATGCTCAGAGCCCCCAAAACCATATTTTGGTCACAAAGTGCATAAAAATGGAAGCAATGGCATTTTCAGAAGAAACACATGTTTTTTATGGGATAACTCATTTTTAAAAGCATTTAAGCCTTTTGCAAGTTTTGTAAATCCCTGAGTATCATTTTAAACCCATTACAAAGACATTATCGTTCCTTCTACTCACTACATCAGAACAGAGCTCAGCCATCCCCCCCCACCAAAAATTAAGAAGTATGTTTTCCCAGATATTGAAAGCATGTCATTTCCTTTGCTCATCCCAGTAATATAACAGTAACAGTATAACAGAGTTGGAAGGGACCTTGGGAGACTTATAGCCCAAAACTCAGCTCAAGCAGGAGACTCTATACCATTCTGGACCAATGGCTGCCCAATCTCTTCTTAAAACCATCCAGTGATGGAGCACCCACAACTTATGGAGACAAGCAGTTCCATTGATTAATTTTTCTCATTGTCAGGAAATGCAGGAGTGGGATTCTACCTGGTTGGACTGGTTTTATAGAACCGGTTGTTACAATTCTGCAGTTTGGAGAACCGGAAAATCACGCCACTGGCTGGCCCCACCCTGTCCAGTCACTCCTTACCTGGCATGCACGCCATCCAACTTGCCTGTATTGTGCCTTTGCCTAATTTTTGGTAAGTTGCTATTTTTCCTTCCCCCACCCCCAACGATCAGCTGTTCTGACTATCAGCTGTGCCGGGAGATTTAGATTAGAATAGAATAGAATAGAATAGAATAGAATAGAATAGAATACTTTATTGTCATTGCATTCCAGGAATACAATGAAATTTGAAAGCTACTCCAGCACAGTGCCCCAAACACCACATCACAATCACACTACATTTAATAATAATAATAATAATAATAATAATAATAAACCTAGTCTAAAACCTATCTAAAACATTTAGTAAGTTAAATAGTTTTAAAATGCCACTATATACATAGGACTAAATCACAAATGCACTGTTTGATTCAAGACAATTATTACCTTGGAAAAGAAACTGTTTCTCAGTCTATTAGTCCTCATTTTAAGACACCTATAATGTCTCCCTGATGGTAACAGTTCGAAATATGAATGACCAGGATGAGAACGGTCTGTGGAGATTTTTAGTGCTCTAGAGAGGAGTCTGGTCTTCGCAATCTCTTCCAAAGAAGAAAGAGAGCAATCGATAATTTTTTGTGCTGTGTTTATAACTCTCTGGATCATCTTCTTATCCACCACAGAGCATCCAGCATACCACACCATTACACAGTATGCCAAAATGCTCTCGATGGTAGAATGGTAAAAAGTTACCAGCAACTTCTCACCCAGACCACTCTTTTTCAGCAGCCTCAGAAAGTGCAGGTGCTGTTGGGTTTTCTTTGCAGTGGCCATAGTGTGGACCGACCAAGTAAGGTTGTCGGAAATATGAGTTCCTAGAAATTTAAAACTATGAATTGTTTCCACACAGTCTCCATTGATATATAGTGGGAGAGGCTCTGCTTTGCATCTTCTGAAGTCTATAATCAATTCTTTGGTCTTTTTGATGTTCAGGGTGAGGTTATGACTCTTGCACCCCAAGACCAGTCTGAGAACCTCTGGCCTATAGGCTGTCTCGTCTCTTCCTGATATGAGTCCCACCAACGTGGTGTCATCTGCAAATTTTATTATAGAATTAGTGGGACAAGAGGGAGTGCAGTTGTAGGTGTAGAGTGAATACAAAAGGGGGCTCAGCACACAGCCCTGTGGAGAGCCAGTGCTGAGAGCAAGAGTGGAGGAAAATTAGCTGCCAATCCTAACAGTTTGGGGTCTGTTAGTAAGAAAGTCCCTTATCCAACAGCAGATGTGAGAGGAGAGGCCCATTTCCAGCAACTTCTTAATCAGTATACCGGAATGATGGTATTAAAAGCCGAGCTGTAATCAACGAAAAGCATCCTTACACAGCTCCCACTATGCTCCAGATGGTCCAGTGCAACGTGGAGTGCCATGGCAATAGCATCCTCTGTGGATCTGTTATTCCGACAAGCAAACTGGTATGGATCAAGTTTTGATGGGAGGCAATCCTGTATATATTTTAAGATCAGTCTCTCAAAACACTTCATGATTATGGGTGTGAGAGCTACTGGTCTATTATCTATTAACTAGAAAGCAGGAAATTGTTGGGTTTCTTGCTTTCTAGCTAATCTAAATCGCTGTTGCCTTTGTCCAGGAGGCTTCCCTGAGAGGCCCAGTCAGGAGTGGTTGTGGGGTGTGGGGGAGAGAAGTGCCTGAGAGCAGAGCTGAACCTTTCTTAGGACTGAAGCTTCTATTTTTCAGTGCAGACTCAGGAAGTAGATTGCAGAAAGGTAGATCTGTGAGTGAATCTGTGATTCTGTGAGCAACTCAATCTGCCTGCCTGCTTTGCCTGATTTTAGGTAAAAGTTGCTCTTTTTTATAAAAAAAATCAATATTTACATAAATATTTACAATATTTACATATAAACCACACCCACCCAGTCACATGACCACCAGGCCACACCCACAAATTAGGCCACACCCACAGAACCAGATGTTGAGAAATTTGAATTCCCACCCCTGAGGAAATGTCTCCTTAGTTCTAGGTTGAATCTCTATTTGATAAGTTTCCATCTGTTGCTTCTTGCCCTCAGATGCTTTAGAAAATAGATTAACCCCCTCTTCTCTGTGTCAGCCCCTCAAATATTGAAAATCTTATCATATCACCCAAATCACCCCACCTCAAATCTTATCATGTCACCCCAGTCCTTCTCTTTTCTAGACTTGACATACCCAGTTCCTGCAACGATTCATCATATGTTTTAGCTTCCATTTTCTAATCTTTGTTGCTTTTGTCTGCACTGTTTTAGAGTCTCAACATCTTTTTTTGTAGAGGCACAGTGGCTTAATGACACTGGAGATGGATCTGCTTCAATGGTTTGAGTCCTAGCACTGCATGTCAGGGTGAGCTCCCATCATTTGCTTCTGTTTCTGTCCACCTAACAGTTCGAAAGCATTGTTCTGTGCAAGTAAATAAAATAGGTACCATTTTGGTGGGGGGAATGAGCTGGTGCTCTATGCAGACAGTCAGATTCTTGCTTTCTGAACCTTCCCACTTGTGGTGCCTGTTTGTGAGGTGGCTCCAGAGAGGTTAAGGGAGGGGGCTTGGATGTGCTTCAGGAAGAGACATTTGTCTTTCTTTCTGATGTGAAGCCAGTTTGCCCTCTTGTGGTGCACCATGGTAAAGCATGCAAGCATTTCCTACAACAGAGCTGGTACCTGGGCAGCCAAACCACTATTCTTCAATCGCATTGTAGTCCTCCAGAATTCTGCCAATCCCAATTGTAGTTGGTAAGTAAAGATGTAAGTGTATTAAAATGATATAATAACTTCATTATTTTCAATACTGTCTTTCAATTATTAAACCACATCTTGAATCTATACCAGGGGTCTTCAAATCTGGCAACTTTAAGATTTGTGCATTTCAAGTCCCAATATTTTCCAGCCAGCCATCAGTAAGAGAGGACAAAGTAATCAGTAGGTGAACACTGCCTGTATTCTGATATGCTGGCTGGGGAATTCTGGGAGTTGAAGTCCAAAGCTCTTAAACTTGCCAGGTTTAGAGGCCCCTGATTTATACCATACATGCTACTGATTGAAAACACTGCATATTTTTAAAATAAAACACATTTAATTTTCCTTCAGGTTGTTGTTTTTTTTTCAAAATTTGCTGGTCATTTTCCAAATAAACTGTATTTTTCTTTCTTTCTTTCTTTAAAAGAAAATGTTTTTTCTTGTTTATCTGCCACCAAAAAATAGGTTTCAGCTGTAGGAAAAACCATTTAGTGGCCAGAACTCCATTTTCCCTTTGGAGAGGCCAAACATTACTGTTGAGCATGAGCGGTGATTGAAGGGCAAATCTATCAAGCACAAGAAATCAGGACCAGGATAGAGTTCAAAAGTGCTATCAGTTTATTTCATTTCCCTATTCATAAGAATCTATCTACTAACAGTCAAGGCAAATTGGCACCAGGTAACAGTCAACTGATTTCAAGAGGGGCTGGACTTGGGTCTCTTATTGGCAGGGGGCTGTAATGACTCCAAACTTAAGATGCATTTGACCCCACCCTCAGGCTTAGCCTGGCCATCTCCTACAGAGTCTGGGGCTTGCCACTTTGCAAGTGCTCTGCAATCAGCAATTATAGTTGGAGTGAGCTCCAGGGCACAGAGAAATGGGGTAGGTCCTGCAACCCACCTATAATTTAAACTATAACAATAATTTATGTTGCTTTTCTCTGATAAAATGGATATCCTTCTAAGCTGTTATATTTTGTTTGCCCAATTTAACTCCCCCTCTCCTTCCCTCCCTCCCTCATTAAGATGCTTAACATCCAAAAGGAAAGCTATTAGAGGTTGACCTTCTTTAAGTCCCCTGCTGCCTTTTCTAATAAGCACAACACTAACACATTATTTTTTTAAAAAATTGTTTTCCTAGGGATCACATTAGCCTTCTAAACAAGATCCTCTTTTGCCTGAGAACACATGTGCATGCTTAATTGTGAAATAGGGATATTGATGTTTGGCAAAAGAGGGAAGAAGAAATTCTGCAGCCAAACAACTGAGTGACACAGAAGTGGTTGACAAATTGTTTAGGCCAAATTATTGATGTGAACAACAATACAGCTCTGTGTTGCTTTTTCCAATGCATATATTAACGGCCATACATGGGAAACAAATGCTGCTTTGTGGCAAATGAATTATGTAAATGCAATTTATAGCATTAATTTGGACGTGTAAATTTAATCCACGCAAACATAAAAAGGGTTTTCGTGCAATGAATATTTCAAAGGCAGTTTAATACATTTAAAATAAATATTGAGCAGCTGAGGGGAGGGGCAACTATGCTCTCAACATTACAAAAGCTGCTTTAAAGCAATCATTTAAGGGCCTAATGAACATTTACTACCTTGGGATCTCAACTCCTAAGTAAATGTGGCTTTTAAGAGATTCATTGTGTAGTCTATACAGGTGCCAGATATTGGAAACTGCACATCACAAAAGTACATTGTAAAATGTATTTAAGGAAGTAAGTTTGAAGAGGTTTAAAATGTTCTTTTAATAAAGCATGAACTAAACATCATAAATCTTTCAGTGAAGCACATTTAATATAGTAAATAATTGTTCAATAGCAACATTTTAATTCAGTGAGTTTTATTGTTTATGTCGCCAGATTTTTATTTAATTCATCAGTCAGGATTCTCTCTCCCCAATTTTTTTAGTGGTCATGCATGCTTTTATTCAATACACCCAGCTTTAATCAAAATATAAGAACTGAATTGAAAATTAACTACTCATTACTTAGGAATGAATCCTCAAATATTTAGGCTTGGATTATATCTAGGTTAACCTAAGAAAACTCTACTTAAAAATGTTAGAAAAAACATTTCAATAACGATTCAGTGGCATAGCCACACGTTCTTTTTATCGTCACATGTAATTTTAGCAGTTAAAAATATTTGTTTTTTTCATGTTAACTAAAGCAATATAACGTTTTTATGAGTAGGACATAAATGTTCATATTAATCTTTTTTATTTAGTGATGAGAAAATCAATTTACTTACAGGTTTGGTTCATTTCATAAGTTTATGAACGTTTATATCAGTCCCCAAAAATCTTGATTCTCAAGGTAGCTGCCCACCGCACAGCTAATAGGGATCTCTCTGTGCTTCATTTTATCAACCATGTAGTCCCTATTATACTATGATGGGCATGAGACAAAATCCTCAGGTGTATCATTTTGCTGATAAAGAACTGAAAGCCATTTATCAAAAATGAATGTCTTTTTTGAGTAGGCTCCAAAAGGACACATTACCTATTGAGCCACCTGTCTTTGATGCTTTTGGTTCCTGAAGATCCACTGCCAAAATTCCTCATGTTAAGTTTGCATGAAGAGTCAGACACGAAGAGCTTCAGTGAAGAGTTTATTAGTGACTACAGCTTAGAATGGACCCGATTTGGCTGGGCTGCGGCTGCTACTTATAGCCAGCAGCCGCAGTTGCCAGCCAATCAGAGTGCAGGGTTTTCCCGCACTTTTTAAAACCAATCATATTTGACATTTTACAAGAACAGTTCAAACTAACCAATGACATTCAAACCTGCATACATAACACCTCATAGAGGAATTCCAATGCTTTTTGAAGTCTGTTGCTCAAAATCAAGGTATTCTAAGTGCAAACTATGATTTATGTGCAGCACACAAATTTATTATCTTTCCAGGCTTTAGCCCCTAGAAAGAGTGCAATTTTTAGGGCATTTGTTTTTTACTATCCTGGGGAATGCTGAATTGGGGTTAAACAAGGTACAACACTGAATACTGATTTTTGAAGATTGGTAAAAAATTATTTTCTCTCCATTAGGGTTAGCTCCCATAGACTACTTCATTCATTGCCAGTAAACTATGGAGGATTTTTTTTTAATTAAAGATTTTTTTTCAAAAGAGAAAAGAACAGAAAGTTCAAAGAAAAACAAAAAGAGACAGGGAAACAACTAAAGAATGAAAGTGGACCACTTCCAACCTTCTTTTCTACAGATGTTAATAAATCCATCATCTCCTCTCCCCCTTAACTCTTCCAGGAATTCCTTCATCCAAATATTTATTTCTCCTCATTTTCAATTCTTAAATCCATACATCATGATTTAAGTCAAGACCTTGTTGATGGCCCAAACTTTGTCAAGGACCTTGGAGTACACATCTCAAATGATCTAAATGATAGATCCCACTGTAACTACATAGCCAAAAAGGCATTAAGAGTTGTAAACCTAATCCTGCATTGCTTTTTTCTCTGGTAATATCGCTCTACTAACTAGAACATACAAAACATTTGCTAGACCAATACTTGAATACAGCTCATCAGTCTGGAACCCGCATTACATATCTGATATTAATATAATTGAGAAAGTCCAGAAATATTTCACAAGGAGAGTTCTCCATTCCTCTGCTCATTGCAGAATACCTTACGCCACCAGACTTGAAATTTTAGACCTAGACAACCTAGAACTACACCACCTTCAGTTCGATCTAAGTGTAGTACATAAAATTATATATTGCAATGTCCTATCTGTCAATGAATACTTCAGGTTCAACCACAACAATACAAGAGCACACAATAGATACAAACTCAAGGTTAACTGCACCAAACTTGATTGTAGGAAATACATCTTCAGCAATAGAGTGGTCTGGAATACTCTAGTGACTCTGTAGTTTCTTCCCAAACCCCAAAAATTTTAATCTTAGACTGTCTACTATTGACCTCATCCCTTCCTAAGAGATCTGTAGGGGGCGTGCATAAGCGCACCAACGTGCCTACTGTTCCTGTCCTATTGTTTCTTTTTTTCTTATTCGTATTCATTTCATGTATTCATAACCATGTTTATACTTATACCTGTTATCTAATAATTGCCTGACAAAATAAAATACATCTAAAAATGATTTAACTCTTTTCTTCTTTTAGCAAAGTCCATAAAAGGTTTCTAGTCTCTAAAAAACACTTTTTTCTTCTTGGCCAAAAAGGTTAGTTTTGCCAATTCTAACCATCTATCCCCCATTGTGAGCAATTCAGTAATCTTCCACCTTTGACCTGGAAGACAATAATCTTTCTACTGTTACCATAAAGTGTACAAAATCAATCTTTCACAACTCTTTTCTAATTGGCTACCCATAAGTCCTTATTTTAAAAATTCTAGTTTTAACTATGGAGTAGAAATTTCCTGAACTGGAAGTTACTCTTCAATTTGCGATTACCATGGGGTGGTTGTATAGCTGAAACAACAATAATACAAAGGATCATGCATATTGTTTATTAAAAGTGGGGTGGTAGAATCCCTTCTGGAGTAATTACTCCATCAAAAAGCTAACCTCTTGCAAAATACTGCTTCAGCTGAACAGTCCCTGTAAAAACAGGATTCAATGCTCATTTTAATGATCTCTCTTTAGTCTTATCCTTGGAGATATTTTCAGATTTTACTTTTGAAAAGCATTTGTCCATCTGGTTTGGGACAAGATACCCTGTCATCCAATGTTCTTTTATAATGGTTATTTTATAGAGATCTTCATATGGAACATAGTATTCCAGGCATGTAAGATTAATTCTAACTTTTTCTGCTGAAGGTAAAAAACAACAACCCCCAAACAATAGCCTGTGCTATTCACTCTATCTGATCAAGGTCATTTATTCTTGGTTTGCCTTTCAGAATTGCAATTCTGAAGTCCTCTTTCTCTTGAATGTATGTATGTTCTTATTTAATATCCTGCCTGACCATAATCAATATCAAAAATATATTTCAATGTTCTCTTTTTTGTCCCTTCCGTGTCACTTTTATTGGATTATGGTCTGCCCCTGTATTTGTTTCAATATTTATTTCTTGTGTATTAGAGATTAAATCTGTTGATGCCCATAACATATCAATCCTGGACCAGGACAAATGTCTATTTGAGTAGAATGTATATTGGTTATTTTTTGGGTGTATTTCTTGCCATACGTCTTGCATTGCTAGCTCTTCCATCATCCTGAAGATGGATTTTGGTAATTTTTTTTTGTCTTCTGTGTTTTATAGTCCACTTCAGCATCATATACTTAATTATTCATGTATTGACTGCAGCCAGAATTGTATTTGCTCAGAATTGGAAAAGCAAAAAAATTCCTGCAGAGGAAAAGGTGATTGAGAAAATATTAGAATGTGCAGAGATTAATAGATTAACATTGGCAATCAAAGAAAAAGAAGAATCACATGGTATGGGACCTATTTTATCAATGGTTGGAAAATAAAACTAGTTAAAACTGAGTAGATGAATATATGGAGAAATAAGTTAAGATTGTTGTAAAGATAATATATGTAAGAGATAATTGATAAAGGAATGCTATATTGATTATTGTTATTTTGGTAAGAAAGTATAAATTACAATTGTTAGCACAAGTTATATGTACCCAGTTGACATACTGTTTAAATGAAAGATGGATTTATTGTAAATATAAAATAAAAAAAAACTTGGTGGGGAGAAAAGCCGGTAAAACTCCAATGCCAAGTTCGTTATGAAGTCAGGTTGTTACACAGCAGGGAGGCTGGTTCAGCAATAGCCCCAACTGATCCCTGCATAATAGCAATAACTTTTAGACTTATATACCACTTTACAGCACTTTACACTCTCTAACCAGCTTACAGAGTCAGCATATAGTCCCCAAACAATCTGGGTCCTCATTTTACTGACCTCGGCTGAGTCAACCTTGAGCCAGTCAGAATCGAATTCCTAACAGTGGGCAGAGTGCATTCTAACCACTGTGCTACCATGGCTGGAAATAAATGTTGGAAATATAATGAGCACATTGGATCTTTTTTTCCTATCTGGTGGCAATGTGGTTACGTCAAACAACCCTGGAACATTTTAGAATGGAACAAACTTTGAAAGTTGTAATCCCCATTGCAACCTCAGATTTCACTGAATTATGTATGCCTTCAAAATACCCCAAATTCCCCTTGTATATGTAAATTGCAACAATTCTATATTTTTTCTATTTTTACTAGAAAAGATCTCTGACCCCCTCTTCAGAAGAATAGCTAATTAAATTGTGGGAGTATGTCTGTCTCCATGTTGAGAATAACTTCATATTCTGATGTAGACATAATTCTAATTGGAAACTATTCTTGGATTACAATTTTATACATGGAACTTTGCCACATTCAAAATTTGAGTTTTAGAGTTCATATCTTAATTTGAATGTACAATTTACAGCACTGATTTAATGAATTGTTTACAATCTAGTCTTTTTTAACATCCTGAACTGTGTTAACGAAGCCCTTTTTAGCTTAAAGTTCAACAATGTTCAAGAGCCTTGGTGGTGCAGGCTGTTAAATGCCTAGCACTTAATTCCAGCTGCCTGCAATTAGTGCAGGTTCAAAACCCACCAGGCTCAAGGTTGACTCAGCCTTCCATCCTCTCAGGGTAGGTAAAGTGAGGACTCAAGATTGTTGGGGGCAATAAGCCGACTTTGTAAAAATGCCGCTTAGTAATAAGCAGGCATATACAATGGAATGAAGGCTATTGCTGAGCGCATTGGGTTGTGCTCCAAAAATTGTAAGCCGCCCTGAGTCTCCGGAGAAGGGTGGCATATAAATATGAATTTTTTTTAAAAAGTGACTTTTTATTAGAAAAGAGATATGAAATATTTAATGAGTCTCTAATGATCGTTGGAACACATTCGTTTTATGGTATTTCTGATGTCTTGCTTTTTGCCTGTATTTCAAGTCAATAAACCTGTATCTGATTCTTCTATTTGTATCATTTTTTCTTACATTGTTTCAAAATAGCAGGGAAAAAATAATTAAATATGGCTCCGGGCTATATGAAAATTACTAGTTCTTTATAAAGGATAAAATAGGTTACATTTGTTTACCTTTCAAAAAGATTCACTATCCCAAAAAGACAAAATACATCTGCTGTTGTCTCACAAAAGAACTCCAGCTCTTTAGAATACATGTTTTTTCTTTCTTGCTTGGGGTGGGGGGGAGTTCCTACATCTTCTATATTTTTAACATGTTTTGGGGATTTTGTAATATCTATCTTTATCTGTTCAATATAATACTTGATAAAATTATTCAAAAAGGAAAAACACAGATGCTTCTCCCCAAATGCATTTCATATTTAAATAGAGAAATACAGCCCAAATTAGAGAACTTTATATTTTGTAGACATATTGTACATGCACAAGTTTTGCTTTCTTTTGAAAGATCTTTTCCTTTTCGTGAAACATTTCCTATTGCATCTGGATCCAGGTGATCGTTAAAAGCAAATTTTGCTGTCCTACTTGAGTGAGGGAAAGCTTGCTGGGGGAGATAATATTTTTGTTGGCTGATTGGACTGACAAATGGAGAGAGGAGGAGGAGGAGGAGGAGGAGGAGGAGGAGGAGGAGGAGGAGGAGGAGGAGGAGGAGGAGGAGGAGGAGGAGGAGTCCCTTATCATCTTAGTTGCTCTTCTCTGCACTTTTTCCCCTTGGTCTCAGCATCTTTCTTGTATCATGGTGACCAGAATTGGATGCAGTATTCCAAGGTTGGCTTCACTAGTGCAGTATAACCTCACTCAATAAAATCCTTGAACTAAGAGATTAGTCATAGAAACTTATAGTAGAGAACATATAATGATGATATTACTGTAATTTACTTTTCCTATCTTTTATTTAAAATGACACATGATATTCAATCAGTCAAGTGCAACTCTTGGCAATTCTATGGGTCAGCCCTCATCACATCTTCTGATCTTGCATTATTTCTTTGAGTTTTTCTATCCTCTGTTTGGTGTCAGCTTTGATGGCATCCAGCCACTGTGTTCTTTGGTGGCCTGGTTTCTTTTTACCACTAACTCTTGCAAACATAATTGCTTTCTCCAGTAAATTCTCCTGTATGGCATGGCCAAAGTGAAACAACTGAAGAAAGCCAGTTTTAAGTCCAACCTGAGCCACAGAAGCTCTTTAGATCAGGGGTCCCCAAACCCAGATCTATGGACCAACATCATGCCACAGCTTGATGGCATGCTGGCCACGCAAACAAACCAAGCCCCATTCGTGGGATGCAGGCAGCACACAAAACCATGTCCCCTCTGAGCCACAGAAAACCCTTTCTCCATGGAACCGGTACCTGGTGCCCAAAAGGTTGGGGGGCACAGCATTACATTATTTGCTTTCTCAATCCAACTTTTTTCACAGGGATGTTGTAATTATAGTGAGAGTAGGGTCTGCCATCTACATACAATGTTTTGAATTTCTCAACCATAGGTAGTGTTCTATATGCCCATATATGGCCAAGGAGTGGAGTCGACTGAAAGACTCCACTCATTGGCTCAGCCACCGGCAGGAAAATAAAGTCTCGTCAGTGGCTGAAGCTTTGGACAGCGCTGGCAATAAAAGCTGGTGCCAGCCGCGTGTGAGCGGCAAGTTTGGTAATCTCAATAAATAAAGATGGTGGTCACTAGCTCGTGGTCCTGCCTCTCATTTACCTTGGGACCCATCTAAAACACTGGCAACGAGAGTGGGATCTTTTAAGTAGAGAGTGGGACCCTCCATGGAGTTTCGCCACTGGCTATCCGAATCGCCGCCGAACCCAAACCTTTCCATTGCATGCAGTCAGCGTGGTGCAACGCGCGATTCTGGCTCACCGTCCGATGGCCATCCCCTATGATCCAGCCAAGGAGAAGTGGTCATCATACATGGGGTGATTTAACCTGCACCTGGAGGTCAATGGAGTCCAGGTGGCCCCCGACTCTCAGAAGAAAGCGCTCTTTTTGACCTACTGCAATGTCGAGATCTACGAGATGGCCGATGCATTGGTCGCTGACAGTCTCCAGGACCATATCCTAGGATGAGTTCCAACGCGCCCTCTGAAGTCACTACGGTCCATCCCCATCCTATTTGGCCAGCCGCTATGACTTCTACATGCGAAGCCAGAAGGAGGGGGAGATGATCAATACATTCATCACAGACCTAAGAAGGATAGCAAAGAATTTCAGGTTCCCAGACACCAAGGGAATGATCAGGGATCGAATTATCCTCAGGACAAAGGACTCCAGACTACAGAAAAAACTCCTGGCCCGCGAAGATGCATCCTTTCAGGAAGTGTTTCATGAGGCCCAGGCCACCGAATCATCAGAAAACTCGGCGGCGTGGATCCGGGCAAAGGAAGGTCCATGCCACCCGGACCGAACCTCTGCCGCGGCTCGTCGAGTCTGAAGCCAGCGACGATGGCAATGATGGCGATGTTTATAAGTTACGGACTGGCAAGCCAAGCAGAAAACCGGGGATCCAGGACTGTAATAGCTGTGGCAGCAGCCATAACTGGTTGTGCCAGTTCAGGGATGTTGTATGTCAAAGATGTAAATGACGAGGACACATCGTGGAGGTTTGGCGAGCCGCACAAGGCATAACCAACAAACAAACCAAGCCAACGAACCACATCTCCCATGAAGCCACATGGCAACCATGGGGGGGCAAAAACCCTCTGGCAGGAAAATCAAAAGGCGGGAAGATGCGAGGGAAGAAGAAGCCCATTTTACATACGTGGGCTATGCACAAGCCAGAGTGAGACACACAGATGCCTACAAAACCAACAAGGTGATGGCCACAGTCCAGATAGAGCATAAGCCATGCCAGATGGAAGTCGATTCAGGGTCCTACATTTCCATTGTATCTTGGAAGACCCTGAAGGTGGGACCATCTGCAGCAACAAACCATCATGCTCAGAAACTACCAAGGCTGCCACATATCAGTCCTTGGCAAAAAAACAGTCCACCTTGACTACAAAGCGTTCACCGGAAAGCTGCAACTCACCATAGTAGACCAGAGCCTACCCAGTCTGCTCGGCCAAGAGTGGTTTTCACCACTCCAAATTGGCATCGCCAGTGTCCATGCAACCGAGATACCCCCCCATTACCAGAAGGGAGACATCGCGGAATTGGAGCGGGAATTCAGCATGGTATTGGACGACAAGCTGGACAAGTATACGGGGACCCCGATTTCTTTCAGTCTAAATCCTGCCATTGCCCCAGTCCACCTTAAGCCATGTCGGGTTCCATTCACCCTGCGACCCAAGGTCGAGGCAGAGTTTGACAAACTAATAGACCAAGGGGTTTTCGAACCAGTAGATGACGCAAAATGGGAAACCGTCATCGTGATTCCCGTGAAGCTGGATGGGTCAATCAGAATATATGCGGACTATAAAATGACCCTTAATAAGGTGCTGCAGCAAAGCACCTACCCCGTACCAGTGGTGCAGCATCTATTGCACTCCTTGAGACAGGGAACCATATTTGCTAAACTGGACTTGGCACAGACCTATCAGCAGCTACCTGTTGATGAAGCCACAGTGGAGGCACAAACCATAGTCACCCAAAGGGGAGCCTTTAAATGTAAAAGACTCCAATTCGGGGTTAGCATACCCCCGGAGATGTTCCAAAGCATCATGGAATGGTTGCTACATAACATCTCTGGGGTTGTTCCCTATTTTGATGATGTTATCGTCTCAGCCACCAACCAGACACAACTAATGGAGCAGTTAAGGACAGTCCTTAGGAGGTTTAAGGAAGCGGGCCTGAAACTCAAGAGGAACAAGTGCCAAATAGCTGTTCCCCAGGTCAAATTCCTGGGATTCCTGATAGATGCCACAGGCATCAGACACACCAATGGGAAATTAAAAGCCATCTGGGAAGCCCCCACATCACAAAACAAAGCGGAACTTCAAGTGTTCCTGGGTCTCCTAAATTTTTATAATATATTTCTGCCGCAGAAAGCAACAATTGCCAAGCTGCTCCATAGACTACTGGACAAGATGGCAAGCTAGACATGGGGACAGCGCGAAGCGGAGGCGTTCAAGGAAATAAAAAACATTTTAGCATAGGACAGCATGCTCATTCAATACAACAAGACGCTACCGTTGACATTAACCTGTGACGCCTCCCCATACGGCATTGGAGCAGTTCTCAGCCACAGGCTGCCCAATGGGACTGAAGCGTCAATCGTATACTTCTCGAAAACTCTGTCCAAGACCCAAAGGAATTACAGCCAAATCGATAAGGAGGCTCTCGCTGCAGTCACAGGGGTCAAACGGTTCCATGAATACCTCTATGGGAGACCATTCAACCTCATCACAGACCGCAAACCACTGCTGGGCATACTCGCCGGTGACAGAGCAACGCCAAACATTCTATCCCCCCAGATGCTGAGATGGACTGTATTCCTGGTGGCCTACAGCTATACCTTGATACACAGACCTGGCAGGGCGATCGCCCACACTGATGACCTCAGCCGCTGCCCTCTCCCAGAGACAGCTGAAGACCCAATGCCATCCACAACAGTCCTTCTGATGGAGAGCATACGGCCAGGAGTGAAGATGTTGTCGGAGATTGCGAGACTTATGGCCCACGATAAAACCATGGCACAGATTTTAAACTGGGTGTGGAGGGGGTGGCCACAGGCAGTGCAAGGGGAGGAATATAAACCATACCAGAACAGACAAACGGAACTGTCAGTTCTGAAGGGGTGCCTACTGTGGGAGGACCAAGTAGTCATCCCCACCACTAAGGAAGAAAGTACTGGACTCCCTGCATGAGGGTCACCCAGGCATGGTCCGGATAAAAGCTCTGGCAAGGAGCTACATATGGTGGCCAGGAATGGACATGGAAATAGAATCTTGGGTCACCACATGCACACCATGCCAGGAGGCCAGTGCCTCCAGCTGCCAAGCCCAGAAAATGGGAGACTCCAGCAACCCCCTGGGCTAGACTATACACATTGATTTTGCCAGCCCCTACCAAGGGCAAACATTTCTGATAGTGGTTGACACTTACTCCAAGTGGCTGGAAGTTAGCGTTAATGCAGTCAACCACATCAGAAGCAACAATAAGGGTGCTGAGATGCCTGTTCGCCACCCATGGCTTACTGGACATTTTGATCTCCGACAATGGCCTTCAGTTTACAGTGAAACCGTTCGAGTCATTCCTAGCAGGGCTAGGAATATGACATGCTCTGGCAGCCCCTGCCCACCCGGCGACAAATGGACAAGCAGAGATTATGGTGAAAGCCACAAAGGGGACCTTACAATAAATGGGCAAGGGGGACTGGCAAGAAAAGATTGACTGGCTACTACTAACACAACTTGTCACTCCACATACGACAACGCACCGCAGCCCCACCGAGCTACTAATGGGCCAGAGACTAAGGACAATGCTGGACCGGGTACACCCAAACTACAGCCCGGAGATGCCCCCGGACTCCACTGGAAAATGCAGGTGATTCTCAACAGGGGACCTAGTCTACACACACAATTACACCGGAGGCCCGACCTGGGTGCTGGTGAGGGCACTCAAGAGCACAGGGCCCCAGTCCTACCGAGTGGAGACAGTAGAAAGAAAGATATGGGAGCAGCACATAGACCAGCTCTGGGGCTGGGTCGTGAGCATGGACATCCAGCCAGAGGCCTGATACGCATACGTGGAACAAACGACAACACAAGCCCAAACCCCAGAACAAATTCACCAAAGACACTTACCGTGTGACAGGGAAGTCCAGGGCATCTGTCTGAGGCCTCAAGCTCGACGGTCCCTACTGCGCCAGTGGAAAGGTTCCAGACAATTCCACCAGCGGGGACCAGAGTGGTGGTGGACCTGTCCGTTCGGGCCGCCGCCCCAGGATCAACTGAGGTGCACAGGTCCAGTTGCACCCATCGGAGCCCCGCCTACTTATGTGACTACATTCAGTAGTCGGCCTCCAATTGATGGACACCAGCTAGGAGGGGAGGGGTGTTCTATATGCCCATATATGGCCAAGGAGTGGAGTCGACTAAAAGACTCCACTCATTGGCTCAGCCACTGGCAGGAAAATAAAGTCCCGTCAGTGGCTGAAGCTTTGGACAGTGCCGGCAATAAAAGCCAGCGTCAGCCGCATGTGAGCGGCAAGTTTGGTAATCTCAATAAATAAAGATGCTGGTCACTAGCTCACGGTCCTGCCTCTCATTTACCTCAGGACCCATCTAAAACAGGTAGCATATAAAATAACCATAAATAATATATTAGAACACAGTATTTGGGGTAAAAACAAACCTTGGGATATGAATTATGCATAAAATAGTACTAAGTATGAATGGAAAAAAGGCAGCCTTGAAGAAAGTGTTAGCTATAACCTAGAACATCCCTCACCATTGCTCAAGGATCTCCTCAGAGATGAGGTCAAAAAGATCAAGATGTTCACCACAACCACACAACCAAAGCCTTGCCCCATGTCAACTGCATCACGATGCAAGGCAGGACTTCAGTTGCAAGGTTGTGATCTCGACTTTTTTTACCTCCCCACAGGCATCCCTGACCCTGGCCATGCAAGAGAGTATAATCTAATAAATCTGGAAGGCCCCAGATAGAGGACGTGCAGTCTAAGCAACAGCTATATAACTACAATATTGAACGTAGATAAAATGTCTGGAATGGTGCACTGCATTCTCCATTAGGAAACAAAAACAGTACAAGTTTGCAGCCTAAAAAAAAGAAGATGAAGAAAAACTCAGAGTTACAGCAATCAGTATAAATGTAGTGTGTGGTTCCTTCTTCATCTCCTATAATTAAACCAGATGTTGCCTCTTTCAGCCGACCTATGGCATAATTTGTGATAGCGACATAATAAGTATTTTTCTTTGCTTGGAGAAAACACTCTAAGAGCAAGAAAAGCCCATCTCTCTTAAATTACCAAAATATGTACTATTGTTAAGAGATGTGGAAGCATAAATGCAGCACAAGACTGTAATTAGACATGAATTAGAGTGAAATGCTTGATGTACAACTGACAGTGGCACAAACTATTCTTTCACCCTCAAAGTGGGAATGGGTTATCCATTAGTTTTCACCTTCAGAAAACTCAAAATAGAGGTATCAGCTTCCGACCTGCTCTACCTACTTTTTACAGGCAAAGTTAGAGTTTGTAGATGTTATGATTTTTTTAAAATAGGTTTAAAGCAGTGATGGCAAACCTTTTTGGAACTGAGTGCCCAAAGCACACACGTTTGTGCATACTCAAAATGCAACACATATGCATGCCCACATGTGCATGTGTATGCCCTGTGCATGCATGTGTGTGCACATGTGTCCCCCATGCATGTGTGTCCCAACTCATGTGCCCCCCACATGTGCCCCATGCATGCATCCCACCTCTGTGCATGCGCCTTGCTCCCTGCACATGCGTGGCAGAGACCCGAAGACAAGCTGGCTGGTGGGAGGCACACGAGCATGTGCGGTGGAGCTGAGCTGAGCTGGAGTGATGGCACATATGCCCACAGAGAGGGCTCAGCATGCCACCTGTGGCACACATGCCATAAGTTCTGCACCACTGGTTTAAAGCAACCTTGTTTCAAGGTAACATTTGTTGCCTCAGCTGCACTTAGACATCCTGAAGTAATAACTGTATTTAGAGTTATTTTTTCTTGATGATCTTTTGTAATATTCCCCTGTGATTTTTTTAAAAAAATAATAAATTGATGTGGGAGAACAGAAAGGAGCAAGCAGTTGTGTAAGCTTTATTCTAATTAGCTTGGGTTTTTTTAAAATTAGCAAGCAGGATAAAGGATTTCAGCTCCTTGCAGATCTCTTCCACTCCTATTGGTGTGGGCTTCCCAGTGATCCAGCAGGGCTGCCATCTCTATTAACTCAACCTGTCAGCAAATGGGCACCTGAATCTCAGCATTAATTTGGTGCATTTTAGATTTTGCCGCTGTAACCAATAAAAGAAAACATCATAATTTATGGATATCATATTGATTACCTTAACATTGCAGAAGTAAGGGTATATTATTATATTCTTATATCTATGATTATAGCTATGAATTCTGAGATTCTCAGTCAGCCAGGTCATAGTTGTACCAAAAGTGGTTTTTGTTAAGTTTGCATGAAGAGACAGATGCGGAGTGCTTCAAGCTCTTTGTTTATTAGTGACTACAGCTCAGAACGAACCCACTTCGGCTGGGCTGTGGCTGCTACTTACAGCCAGCAGCCGCAGTTGCCAGCCAATCAGAGTGCAGGGTTTTCCCGCACTTTTTAAACCATTTCTTACATTTTACAAGAACAGTTCAAACTAAACCAATGACTTTAAACCTGCATACATAACACCCCTCCCCACTAGGTTCAGTCCATACTCAAACCCCAGCCTATCTAATGTATTCTTTTAAATAGGTGGGGCTCTTACGCAGTACATTGAGACCTCACGTGGTTCAGATGTTTTAAGGTTCTCACCTTGTGAGGGAGGAAATGTATCTGCTGACATTTCCTTACTAGGACTTGTAGTAATGGTAGAACCTGTTTGGTTACTACAACCTGGTCTCTCCTCCCAATCCATCTCCAACCCAATGTCAGCACCTAAATCAGGTAATGATGTGCAATCTTCCATTTGTGAAAATGGTTGTTGGTATTGTGACAGGTTTTGGGATGGTTCCTGTCGTGTTAGCTCGTTACACATGGGGTTGATTCTTGCTTCTTCATTACACTCATGATCCTCCCTTCCCCTAGAAGAGGCAGTAGGTATGGGAACCAGAGAGAAGCAAGCGATGCTCCTGAGGCAATCTGGATCTTAACTGATCAATGTGCCTGCTCCAGAGGACACCATCCTCCGTTTGTACCCTGTAAGACCTGGGGCCTGTGATTTGGGTTATCTCAGCAGGAATCCATAATGGTTCACCCATAAGGTTCTTAGCATAAACAGAATCACCCACAGTGAATGTGCGAATTTTGCTAGTGGAATCTAGTGGTGCGTTGGGTGCGTAAGTGGGATGAAGGCGATCAAGGGGAGACCTGAGTTTCCTACCCATCAACAATTCAGCTGGGGACAAATTAGTTGAGGGGTTGGGAGTGATATGCTGAACACTGAGAAGTTTTCAACTCTCTCAGTGATATCCCCTGACCCAATTGCTGAAGTTTTTCCTTGGTAAATCGTACCATACGTTCAGCGGCCGTTAGCTTGAAGGATGCCCAGGGGCTGTCAGGGCATGTCTGATACACTGTTGTGCTAGATATGATTCAAAAAGGTTGGATGTAAATTGAGGGCCATTGTCAGAAACAAGCACATCAGGTAACCGTGAGTTACAAAAGCTTTTAAGCTGTTTGATGACAGCTTCAGTTGTGGTGGATGCCATAGGGATAACCTCTAGCCATTTGAATATGCATCTACTATAATAAGGAAAGTGCCCTCTGGTAGGGCCAGCAAAATCAATGTGAATCCTGGACCATGGGCCCCTAGGACATTCCCATTCCTGTGTGGGGGCGAGAGTGGGGCAGGCCTGACTACCTGACAGTTGGGACAAGATGCAACCCAGTTTTCAACCATTTTGTCAATACCTGGCCACCATACACATAACTCCTGGCCAATCCCTTCATTCTGACAATACCTGGATGACCCTCATGTAACATTTCCAAAACCTCTTTTTGCAGTTTTGCAGGAATAACCACCCTGTTACCCCACAAAATACATCCTCTTAATACAGATAATTCAGTTTGCCTGGATTTAAAAGGTTGGGCAAGTTGAGGTAGATCTTGAAGAGGCCAACCTTTCTTAATCCAGCCTATAACAGGAGCCAATAAAGTGTCTTTGGCAGTCTCTCTGGCAATTTCAGCAGTGTATACTGGAAGCTTGGCAACAGTTTCTAGGAAAAGGTGTAAGTCTCAGGAGCAAAGTCCTCAGTGTGAGAGGGAAGTGGGCAGCGACTCAAAGCATCTGCATGCCCAATGTCTTTGCCAGGCTGTGGATGAGTTTATGAATAAGCAAAAGAGAAATTCAGTCCACCTCAGCATTCTTGGTGACAGGATAGTGGGCGTGAGTTTTGTCTCCTGCCACAATGTAACAGAGGTTTGTGATCTGTGACAATGGTAAATGTTCTCCCATATAAATACTCATGGAATTTCTTGACAGCTGCAACAATTGCCAAGGCTTCCTTGTCCAGTTGGCTGTAGTTCCTCTCTGCTTTGGTCAAGGTGCGAGAGTAAAATGCAATAGGAGCTTCCCTCCGCTGGGAAGCCTGTGGCTCAACCCCCCCCCACTCCAAAGGGATGCATCACAAGTCAGTACAACAGGCAAATTCTCAGAGAACTGTATCAGTACAGCATCAGACGTGATTAGTCTTTTAATATTGTTAAATGCAGATTGTTCTTTTCTGCCCCAGACCCACACAGACTTTTTGTAATAATGCAGTGGTTCTCTTCTGAGGTAGGAACATGTGATAAAAGTTAATGAGTCCAAGGAAGGCTTGCAAATCTGTTTTACATTTTGGTCTAGGGGCTTCTTTGATTGCCTGAACTTTGGCATCTGTGGTGGATACCATGCTTGTCAATCATATAGCCCAAGAACTCAACTTTTTTTTTTAAATTACATTTATATGCAGCCTTCTCTGAAGACTCAGAGCTGACACAATTCCCAGGATACAACCCAGTGCTCAACAACCTTCATTCCATTGTATATGCCTTTACTAGCGCATTTTGAAATCAGCTAATTGCCCCCCAACAATCTTGGGTCCTCAATTTACCTACCCGAGATGATGGAAGGCTGAGTCAACCTTGAGCCTTGTGGGATCGAGCCTACAGCAGTTGTGGGCAGCTGGAACTTAAGTGCAGGCAATTAACAGCCTGAGCCACCAAGGCCCTTCTCCTTAGAACCTTGTCAGTTCTAAGAGTGCATTTTTCTTCCTTGACTTAACCTTGCCGCTTTTTTTGAATCTGGTAAGGACTTCTCTGAGTCTCTGTTGTAACTGAGTGTCATTTTCAGCAGAGATTAACACATCATCAAAGTAAGGTACTACCCCTGGCAGTCCTTGGAGCATCCTTTCCATAAGGCTTTGGAAGATGCCTGGTGCCACGCTTACTCAAACTGTAACCTTTTACATTTGAAAGCACCTCTATGAGTCACAATGGTTTGGGCCTCTGCAGTGGCATCATCAACTGTTAATTGTTGATATGCCTGGCCAGATCCAATTTGGCAAAGACTGTACCCCTGCCAAGTGAATGTAGTAAAAAATGATGCACCACTGGAACTGGATATGCGCTCTGTTGAAGAGCATGGTTCAATGTCCCCCTATAGTCTCCACAGATTCTCACTGACCCATCAGTCTTGACTGGTGTGACTATGGGGTGTCTCCACCTGGAGTGGTCAGTGGGCTCTAAAACTCCTTGAGCTATTAGTTTATCTAGTGTGCATCATTTTTTTCCTTTAAGGCAAATGGGACCCTTCTGGGCTTTAATCGAATTGGTGGCATCTTGGGATCTAGATTGAAAGTGATAGGGGTCCCCATATACTTGCCCAATCCGTCACTGAAGACCTCTGGAAACTCAGATTTCAAGGCCTCCTCCCATTCAGTGTTGCTCACTTGATTGATGCCAGTCACCTCGTGCCTATGGATTGAACCACTCAAGTCCCAGCAAAGCTTGGGCGATCCCTTGTCCATGATGGTCAGGCAAGCGTTTGGTGTGGCCTTTGAA
>CM019149.1:239985320-240061319 GCA_009733165.1 Naja naja | reverse complement strand
TGTGCCCTCTGGTAGGGCCAGCAAAATCATGTGAATCCTGGATCATGGGCCCCTAGGACATTCCCATTCCTGTGTGGGGGGGGCGGCGGCGGGCAGGCAACTACTACCTGACAGTTGGGACAAGATGCCCTGTTTTCAACCATTTTGTCAATACCTGGCCACCATCACATAACTCCTGGCCAATCCTTCATTCTGACAATACCAGGATGACCCTCATGCTTGTTCCCAAAACCTCTTTTTGCAGTTTGCGGAATAACCACCCTGTTACCCCTAAAAATACATCCTCTTAATACAGATAATTCAGTTTGCCTGGATTTAAAGGTTGGGCAAGTTGAGGTAGATCTTGAAGAGGCCAACCTTTCTTAATCCAGCCTATAACAGGAGCCATAGAAGTGTCATTGGCAGTCTCTCTGGCAATTTCAGCAGCGTATACTGGAAGCAGCAGCAGTTTCTAGGAAAAAGGTGTAAGTCTCAGGAGCAAAGTCCTTGAGTGTAGAAGGAACTGGGCAGTGACTCAAAGCATCTGCATGCCCAATGTCTTTGCCAGGCCTGTGGATGAGTTTGTATGTAAGCATAAGAGCAATTCAGTCCACCTCAGCATTCTTGGTGACAGGATAGTGAAGTAGGTTTGTCTCCTGCCACAATGTTTAACAGAGGTTTGTGATCTGTGACAATGGTAAATGTTCTCCCATATAAATACTCATGGAATTTATTGACAGCTGCAACAATTGCCAAGGCTTCCTTGTCCAGTTGGCTGTAGTTCCTCTCTTTTGGTCAAGGTGAAGAGTAAAAGCAATAGGAGCTTCCCTCCTGCTGGGAAGCCTGTGGCTCAAACCCCCTCCAAAGTGGATGCATCACAAGTCAGTACAACAGGCAAATTCTCAGAGAACTGTATCAGTACAGCATCAGGCGTGATTAGTCTTTTAATATTGTTAAATGCAGATTGTTCTTTTCTGCCACAGACCCACGCCAGACTTTTGTCTAATAATCTGTGCAGTGGTTCATAATGGTTGCCTTCTGAGGTAGGAACATGTGATAAAAGTTAATGAGTCCAAGGAAGGCTTGCAAATCTGTTTTACATTTTGGTCTAGGGGCTTCTTTGATTGCCTGAACCTTGGCATCTGTGGGGTGGATACCATGCTTGTCAATCATATAGCCCAAGAACTCAACTTTTTTTTAAAATTACATTTTATATCGCCCTTCTCAGAAGACTCAGGTGCTTACACAATCCCTACAGGATACAACCCAGTGTGCTCAGCAACCTTCATTCCATTGTATAACACCTGTATTACTAAGCGGCATTTTTACAAGAATCCTTCTTTAACAATCTTGGGTCCTCAATTTACCTACGAGAGGATGGAAGGCTGAGTCAACCTTGAGCCTTGTGAGTTCGAGCCTACAGCAGTTGTAGGCAGCTGGAACTTAAGTGCAGGCAGTAACAGCCTGAGCCAAGGCCCTTCTCCTTAGAACCTTGTCAGTTCTACCTTGTCAGTTCTAAGTGCATTTTCTTCCTTGACTTTTAACCCTGCTTTTTGAATCTGGTAAGGACTTCTCTGAGTCTCTGTTGTAACTGAGTGTCATTTTCAGCAGGGAGATTAACATCATCATCAAGTAAGGTACCCCTGCAGTCCTTGGAGCATCCTTTCATAAGGCTTTGGAAGATGCCTGGTGCACATAGCTTACTCCAAACTGTAACCTTTTACATTTGAAAGCACCTCTATGAGTCACAATGGTTTGGGCCTCTGCAGTGGCATCATCAACTGTTAATTGTTGATATGCCTGGGCCAGATCCAATTTGGCAAAAGACTGTACCCCTGCCAAGTGAATGTAAGAAATGATGCACCACTGGAACTGGATATGCAGCTCTGTTGAAGCATGGTTCAATCCCCCTATAGTCTCCACAGATTCTCACTGACCCATCAGTCTTGACTGGTGTGACTATGAATGTCTCCCACCTGGAGTGGTCAGTGGGCTCTAAAACTCCTTGAGCTATTAGTTTATCTAATTGTGCATCATTTTTCCTTTAAGGTAAATAGGACCCTTCTGGGTTTTAAGCAATTGGTGGCACCTTGGGATCTAGGTGAAAGTGATAGGGGTCCCCATATACTTGCCCAATCGTGTGAAGACCTCTGAAACTCAGACTTCAAGGCCTCCTCCATTCAGTGTTGCTCACTTGATTGTGCCAGTGCCTCGATGCTGGTAGTTAGAACCACTCAAGTCCCAGCAAGCTTGGGCGATCCTTGTCCACCGATGGTCAGAACAGCGTTTGGTGGCCTTTTTAATTACATTTATATGCCCCCTATCCGAAGACTCAGGAGGCGGCTTACAATTTTGGGATACAACCCAGTGGTTGCTCAGCAATAGCCTTCATTCCATCAATATGCCTGCTTATTACTAAGCGGCATTTTTACAAAAATCGGCTTTTGCCCCCAACAATCTTGGGTCCTTTGAACTTCACGTTGAATTCTCTTGTTCCAACTACTTGAATCTTGTTCCCTTGGTAGTCTTTAAGTCAGTGCTTGCTTCTTGAAATGCTTCTTCTGGATGTTTGGGAGTAGTCTGTGAATAGTGTCCCATGACACCATAGATAAATATGAGCCTGAGTCCACTTCCATTTGGCAAGGCCTTCCTTCAATTAGTACCTTGTGCGCACTTTTCTGTTATTGATAGAAGAATGACCAATAGTTACTGTCTGATGAGTTTCATTCTTCCCTTTGCTTCTGTGCTGCACCCATTTTCTCACTGAGGTTGTTGGGCTTGAATTCTTTGTCAGAAACTTCCTTCTGTTGGGTGGAGTTCTGGATGATTTGCAGACTCTTGCTAGGTGTCCTCTTTTTTTCTAGCGGAGGCAGATGGTATCTAGGAACTTGCATTCAGTCTTGGGGTGGCTTCCCCACAACCTCTTCAGTAGAAATCTTGCTTCTTTCTTCCCAGGTCTTTCTTTTTCTGCTCCATTCTGAGTCTATAAATTCCTTCCTCCACCTCACTACAGTCTGATTCAGAATCTATTTGCTCACAATGAGTTGTTGTGGCTTTCCACATCAGGATGGCTTGTGGCCTTGTTAATTTTCTTCATGGCTGCTGCTGAGGACTTGGTAGCTTCTGCTGAAAAGGCCTCTTCTATTGCTTCCTTCAGTGTGATCTTAGGTCTTAGTAATAACTTGCTCTGAAGCACCTTGTCTTTAAGGCCCAGAACAAATCGATGCACATGGCCTCTTCTAAATTGTTAAATTCATGTGCACCCCAATGTCTCTTAAACTTGCCACGAAGTGCGTTTCGTTTTACTTTCCCCTTGATCCCAGCGGTAAAACTGCGTGTCTCTTAATGAGGCACGATACTGTGGGTGTAATGGGCTCTTAACAACTTTTCTAAGTCAGGCCATTCCATTACCTTCATCTGCAGCTCCGCCAATGCCTTCGACATCTTGAAAACTGCGGGACCGCGGTGCATGAGAAAGACCACCCTCTTCGCTTCTGGAAATGTCGGCAAGATCGTTTCCTTCCAGATACATTTGGAAGCGATCTGCATCACGTCTCCCAGTCTTCTGCCATTGGATCGAGCGGGGCTGGGGGTGTTCAGCGCAGCCATCTCGCTCTCCTTCTGTTCGCGTTGCCTTCTTCAGGGAGATCCCACCTTCGTCGCCAGTGTTAAGTTTGCATGAAGAGACAGACGCAGAGTGCTTCAAGCTCTTTGTTTATTAGTGACTACAGCTCAGAACGAACCCACTTTGGCTGGGCTGCGGCTGCTACTTATAGCCAGCAGCCGCGGTTGCCAGCCAATCAGAGTGGGGTTTCCGCGCTTTTAAACCAATCATTTCTTACATTTTACAAGAACAGTTCAAACTAAACCAATGACTTTAAACCTGCATACATAACAGTTTTATTTTTTAAAAGGCAACTGGACTGATTTTTTTTTTGAGAAAGAAAAAAAAGACAAAAACATTTTACTTCCTAACCTGGAAACTTTACCAATACAATTGATAAAGCTTCAGATAGGAAGCAAAACTTTTTTATCTTCCTCCTCCAAAAAAATCAGTCCAGTTGCCTTTTCAAAAATATAATTGTAGCTATACAACTAACCTTTTTCTAGTGGTCCTGACTTGCTGCTGTTTTAGCAGTGTTTAGCACTTAGGTTGTATCATACTATTCAAAGGAAGCAAATAAAATATGATATATATGAATAGCTAGTAATCTTTTTGGCAGCTGGACCTGCTTTTTCCTTAGGGGAAAAAAAAGCTTAAACTTCCTAAAACCAGAGGTGATGTGGCCAATATTACAATGAGACTGATGGACTTCCAAGAAAGGTATTATGTTCTGAATATGGTTTCGCTACGATCATAGCAAAGAACAAAAAGCCAGTGAATAAATTGGCTCCTTCAACCCTCTCTGGAGAAAAAGGGAATGCAAGATTGTTCACTTTGTATTCCATATGGATGCTCCTAACTAGGAGACTGCAAGATAGCTGTCTTCAGAAGGCAGGAATTCTTACAACTCAGGAAGGATTGTTAGGAAAGCTTATAATCGCCCCATGACAGTTGCAGAATTTCAATTGAGAGATTGTAGCTTGCCTGTAGCCATCCATGGCTGTGCTACATTGTGAACCGAGAATCACTATAACTCATAAGTAACCCTCTAACACATTAAGTGGGCTATTTCAGCTGTCAATCAGTTGCTCCCTTCTTACTCCATACATATAATCTTCATTCTCTCCAGGTAAAGAATTTATCTTGGGAAACTGGAGAAATAAATAAGATATGTGGCTAGGCTGTCTCCCACATTGTATTAAGCAGGTGTATTCACACACCTGGCATTATCTACATCACCTGCACCCTAAATTTTCAATGCAGCTTCCAGAATACATTGCCTTGTTTGTTAAGTGCGAAATTTACTCAAAGGCAAAAAAAAATGTTTCTAATATTCATCTTTGGGTATTAGCTTCTTAGAAACCCTAAAGGATAATACAATGTCTGAAAGTTCAGATGATAATCAGCCCATTATTATTCCCCTAGAGCTCATTAAAATGGCAGAACATTGTTTCTTGAAAGGGACAGGATGCTAACTAGAGTGCTGATAATACAATATCATCTCCCTCTATCCCTCTTTTTGTCTCCCCTTTCAAAAGGTTGTGGATGCATGGGAAACAGGCTAGTTCTGGTCACCATTAAGTCAAGCTCACCTCACCTCCTTTCATAACTGGGAAATGAATTTTGAGTGATGTTGATTATAGCAACTCCCGTCTGGCCCTGGTTAAACCTAATTACAATCTCATGTCGGATTGCACTCCATTATTGTTTTCAGGTAATGTGGCCCCTCTTGTTCCCTTTCCTTTCAGGCCACAGACATTATAGAAAGCTCCTCTTTAATGAATAAAATAGTTGGCAGCGGGGCAAGGTGGGGGGGGGGAAGGAGAAGGCTACAATCTCAAATGATCTCTTTTGCATTGTAAAAAGATACGTGGTTTGATAAATATCCTAGGATGTGCCATTATCCATTATTCAGCTGCACAATTAGTGAACACCTGGCATAGGGAAAGTGAGATGGTTGTTTGCTTCCCTTCTGAATTAATGTTGATTGTCTAACAGACCCCACAGAGCATACCGATTTCCCTTTTAGAGGTGGCAGCGGGGTGGAGGGATGTGAAGGAGAGATCTAGAGAGACAAAAAGCTAAATAACAACAAAAAATTTCAAGACGGTGAGCCGGAATATTCACTTTGTGTGCATATGGTGTGTGTGTGTGCCAGACGGATTAGATTTTACTCAGATTCTTTCTCAGCCCTATTTCTTAATCCAGAAATAAAAGCTGAGTGCACGTGTAAGGAATGCTAACATCCCTCAAACCAATGGCAATACCATTTTGGGAATTCCAAAGACTGAAAGAGTATTTTCCCCTCTTCTTTCTGCTAATCATTAGAAGCACATATTTAACAAACTAGAAATGAGTCAGACAAGTCAACCCATCAAGGTTTCCAGGGACTGGGAGTGACTTTCCAGGATCTCAAACTGGAGACCTAACTCTACCACCTGAACATAATTTGAACTTTTGGCTTCAATACTATGTAGCTTTACACATTTCATTGTTTTAATTGACAAGATACTGTAGATATTGGTGAACTCACTGAAGAACTGAAGGATAGCTAAAGAATTAGAATGACAAAAAAACACACATTAAAGTTACATTTCATTGGATTCTGCTGAGTTAAGGGACATAGTTGTCCTTCTCTTCCTCCATTTCTACTTTATGTAGGATAGTTTGGGAAACAATGAACAAGACTGCAGAAAGAAAGAATGAATTCTTCTTAGAAGGGAAAGTGTTAGTGGACCATTCAGTCTTATGTGTGTGCTCCACTTTTTAAAATATGTTTTTCAGTACAAGTTCTTGCAATTTGTTTACTTATAAGACACAATCTCCAATCTATGTAAGGTTTATACTGGACATTTATATTCATTTATAGTTCAGCTATTCTTCCCATCATGAAACTCAAGACTACAAATGTGATTCGCTATACTCTCTAGCCATAATTAGACCTTAACTTAGCCTAAACAAGGGTCCTCATTTATCTGTCTCATCTAATACCTGCTGTGGCCCTGCTGGCTGGCAGTTCTGGGAATGGCAATCACAGTGCATTTTAAGGGGACTGGGCTGGGAAAGGGTTAATTTCCAGTGACATAACTTTTTGGGTTTAAGTGTCTTGCAATTTGGCCTGAATAGAAATAAATAAAACTGTTTCCTTTTAGCAATTTGTGCAATATGATGTAGAGGGAAGCAACCAGTGTTAATAAACCCTTTATTCTTGCTGAAGAAACCTGAGGGAGGTTCAAGCACCTGGGTTTTAAATTATATCTAGTTACTATATCTGGACTGCAAAAACTTGGATGACCACTAGATGGCAGCATGAAATATTCTGTATCTCTGCTATTACACTGCCTTTCTGCCTAAAATGTGGGTTGCATTTTGCAGCCCAGACAGAATAGCTTAGCTTTCGAGTCAGACCAATTGAGTCAGACTTTCTGAGGGACCGACCACAAACAGTGAGGGCTGGGTCTCTCACATGCAGCTAAACCCACCTATCATCCAATAAAGCAGACCATGTGGATGCTTTATTGAAAAACAGGATATGGTGAAACTGAGGAAAATAGGAATACATACAATAGGAATCAAATACAAGATAGGCAGTACTGAATTACATAACAATTAATAAATACAAGTAATCTAAATCTCACCAGTGATGCTGTGTGTGTGTGTGTGTGATGTGGATTTGTCCTTGGATGAGCATGTGCCACAGATTAAGATGGAGTCTTCTTTGTGCTTCTGCCTTCTCCAATTTTAAAGGAAATGTAGCTTGGTTTCCCAGCGTGCACTTGTTTTGAGAGTGCAGGCTAATAGATAAAGGAGTTGGGTCAGCTTCAAACAATATAATTGGTATTTGTCTCTCCAGCCACTAGATGGGGCTAGAGAGCAACAACAGTATATAAAAGTTATATGCTGGAGCATGACAGTACTATTAGATTTGGGGTGCAAAAATTCAGAGGACTCCTAGATGACAGCAAAACCTAAGGCTTATATCTATCTCTTTGCTACCCTCTAATGGCCATTCAAGTATGGTAATTCTACAGATGTCTCATTGATCAGTACAACCGAAGCAAACTTTTACAAAGTGGAAATCACCATTAAGCCTTAGTGTCAAGTTGTAAACATCACTCTACCAGAATCTGAAACTAGATTTCATCAAACTCCAACTACCACAAAAGAAGAAAATGAAATACCTTATTCATGTTATTGGAAAAATATATATTTCTTTATATCTGTGACTATTGCACAGAGATCTTTGCTAAAAGTTTACACTTAAGCGTTGCAGAATGACAGAAATGCAGTGGTAAAAATTCTCCGTCCCAATAAATATTATGAACAGGGCTTTTGTGTGGAATAAATCCTTTTCTACAGCAAACCGGTGTTTATGCCTTGGACGTGCATTTTGCCTTTTGTTGATCAGCGAATGGAAACAACGGAACATATCACTGTAATATTCCCAATCATTCTAAAGCCAGTATCGGGACATAGGTAGACATGAACTTACAAACAAAAGCACACAGTTGTTTGTTTGTCTTTCAGGTGAGGTCATGCTTCATCCATACGCAATTCTTGTTTGTTACACAGTTGCCAAGGAAACCATTTTCTTTCAAGTTGCAAGTAAATTGCTAAGAAGTACATCTCATTTTGGTTATAGAAACAGCACGCTGTTATATACATAGATTTTTTTTTGTCTCATAAGCATAAACATTTCATTTCAGGGGCCCTGCTCTTCAGTAAAAGCTGTAGCCTTCGTATTTTATATTGTTTTTCATCAATCCATCTCTCTCTTTTATATGTTTCATCACTTAACCCATCTCAGGATCCTGGTCGCCTAGAGTTGTGAGAAGAGATGACATACAAGTTATTGTAAATAAATAAATAAATAAACATACCCCCTATAGCTTTTACTTTATCACATGAGGAGAATGATTCTTTCTCTTATTGTTCTCTCTCCCTCCCTCCCTCTCTCTCTCCTGAAGTGAAGCAGGAGAAAAAAAAATGTTATTTTCAACAGAGCTGGAAAAAGCTGGCTTCCTCCTCCTCTTCTTCCTTCTCTTTTAAATTCTAAGCAAAAGAGATGAAGGATGCTATTTCCAGACGAAATCCTCCATCAATCCTATTTCCAGAGGAAGATGTGATTTGTGCGATGAGCAATGCTCACCTGTACAAGTCTAGCCAGTGTGGAGATTCAGCAACAGCAAAGCTTTATTAGAACTGCTAAGAAGAGCCTTCAAACTGGGGAACTGCTATATAGGTTCCAATGTAAACGACAATGGGGAAAAGACTAAAAAATGTGTGTTGTGATATCATGACCCAAATCCTGGCCTTTCTATTGCTAGAACTAGGTAAGTAGATTGCATGGTTTCTCCCTCTCCCCCCCCCCTCTCACACACACACACACTCACTCACTCTCACTCACTCACTCACTCACTCTCTCTCTCCTTTCTCTTTCTCCTTCCTTCTCTCCCTCCCCTGAAAAGACAAATTTCAGTGTTTAGCAAAATGTCAACGAAGATTCTCAGTCATCCAGGTAGTCTTCTGAAACTTGAATAATGGCAACTGGACTTACTTTCTTGTTAGTTTGAGATGTTTTGTGGCTTGTCCAAGCAGCTTCATCAGTCTGAGCAAGATGATTAAACAGAGAGGTTGTTGGAATATATTAATTCCTCCAGCCTCAGAGTTTATTCCTCCAGGTGCATAACAATATTTGATAAAGATTCTGAGCTGTGCTGTCCAGACAGTTTATAGTTAATGGGAAGTGGGATAGTTAGTTAGGAATTGGGAGCTGTCCCCTTAAGGGAATGCATCATGGTAAATGTAGTTAAGGCATCCTGGGAAATGTAATCCATGTCATTTGGCCACATCTGTAATCCTGATTGGTCACTGAATTGACCCTTGGTGGATTGGGGGAGGTTCCTTCACTCTTGCCTGAATCCAGCATCGTGCTAGCATCTCTATCCCTGCTCCTACGATATGGGATGAAAGGGATAAAAGATTACCATCCTTTTGCACCATAAAATCAGCTATGCAGAGAATTGGACATTGAGATGAATCTTGATGTAACTGTGAGTTATCTTGAGGATGCCTGATGAACCAATAAAAAGACTTTGTATTGCTGCTTTGTGGAGTTATTTATCTGCCTTTATACATTCAGTCAGTAATTATAGAGGGCAGAATATGAGCCATCCAGGTAGAGTCATCTGAAAGTTGATTCATGGCAACTACACTTTTCTCACATGTCTCAAATCAACAAGAAAATAAGTCCAGTTGCCACGATTCAACTTTCAATCTTCAGTGTTGTGCTAGGGCAATGTTTCTCAACCTTGGCAACTTTTAAGATGGATGGACCTCAGCTTTGCCGTCTGGGAAATTCTGGGACTTTAAATCCAGCCATCTTAAAGTTGCCAAGGTTGAGAAACACTGGACTAGAGTCATGGAGAAAGGAAAATACACTGTTTCTGCATTATTCCTGGACACCTTTTTATCCTGGCTTACATTGAGACCTCATTGGATGTGACTAACAATTTTTTGTTTTTTGCTGTGGGTCAACTACTAAATGATTTCATTTACTATTCTGCAGAAATAGGCTTGATATGGTGATCTTTGATCATAGGACAGAAAACACAGGTTGGAGGTCAAGGAAAAAAGCCATCATACTGACATGCTTCATTAGGTTTTGTTGTTGTTGTTGTTAAGTTTAACTATTTGGTAACCTCTAAACTATGCAGAAATGGAGGGGCTGATGCATTGTTGGAGGGTTTGAGAATTTTTAGCCAATGTGGTTGATGATTTTTCCAATCTCTGATTTTCTGTAGAATTCAGAAATGCCAATGCTCTTATGTGTCTTATTTTTCCTGCAAAAATCCTAGTTTACCTGAGAGCTGGTGGATATGATACAAGCAAGAATATACAAGTAGTCCTTGACTTACAACAGTTCATTTAGTGACTGTTTGAAGTTACAACGGCCCTGGAAAAAATGACTTATGACCCTTTTTCACACTTATGACCATTGCAGCATCCCCGTGGTCCCATGATTTACATTCAGATGCTTGACAACTGGCTCATATTTATGATGGTCTCAGGTTCCACGTCATCCCCTTTTGCGACAAGCAAAGCCATTGGGGAAACTGGATTCACTTAACAACCGTGTCACTAATTTAAGAGCTGTAATGATTCACTTAACAACTGTGACCAGAAAAGTCATAAAAATGGGACAAAACTCACTTAACAAATTTCTCACTTAGCAGCATAAATTCTGGGCTCAATTGTGGTCGGAAGTCGAGGACTGTCTGTAATTAGAGTGGTGTTGGGAGAGAATTTGAATACAAAATGTTTTGCCTCTCCTAACTAAGAGACTTGGAGGTGATTGTTTCTTTGCTCAATTCTGGTGCTGCTATTATTCTTTAAAGGCTTATTTGCCTTGAAACTGACTATCTTAAGAATCACCTCCTCCTTGCAGAGAATAGTAATTTGAAAACCAGGGTACAATGGTGATTAGGCTATCAGGCTACAACTGATAAAATGTAAGTTCAAACCCACAATGTCTATGATTCTGGAGGGAAGTTCATCCATCGTTTTCGCTTAGACCAGCCCAACAGAGTTAAGGGAAAGGAGACCTGAGCTGCTCAAGGAAAAAAATAGTATGCAAATCAAGGTAAATTACTCTGTGTATATTTTATTTTCATTTTACTTGACTCAAATGCTGAAGAGCCAAAATATTTAAACACTGTACATAGAGCTTACTTTTCAAAATAAAAGGACTACTCCTGCAAAACATGTCCAAACAGGGACCATCTGCCTTTCTATGGTATGTCTATGGTTTGGGGTCCCAGCATGCTCAAAGAAGATTTACTTCCTTTGTTACTACATGCACCACTGGGGGGGGAGGGGGAAATATTCAGGTGAGTGCAGTTCAACTACACATGTTTGTGCTACTTGGGTTGAGCATGCTATATGATGAAAAGAATAGGGAATATTTTTGCTGCCCCATTTTACTGTTTTGCAGAAAACTCTAAAACCTTTTCCAAAAGAGACATATTGATGATAGAACATATGTTTTGCAGACCCAAGGTCTCAGGATTAAATCTTTAAGATTTTTGCTGTATCACCCCAAATATTATCCCAAATCACAGAATCACAGAATCTGAGGTTGTATAGCCACTTTGGTCTAGCATTTAAAACATCAGGCTAGTAACCAGGAGATGGTAAGTTCTAGTCTTGACTTAGGCATGCAAGCCACTGGGTGACTTTTGGCCAGTTGCTCTTTCTCAGCCCAATCCCTTCCCAGTATAGTTGTTGTGGGAAAAATAGGAGGAGGGAGGAGTTTTAGGGATGTTCACTGCTTTGAGTTGTTTATAAAAATAATAATAAAGGTGTGATACAAATAAATACATAATATATAAAATGTAGACCAAGCCTCTGTTCGTTGCAAGAATCCATTAAATAATCCTCAGCAGACTGATATCCAGTCCTCATTTGAAAATTCCCATGGGGCAAAGGTCCCATACTTCTAGGCAAAATTAATACTGCTTAAACCACGAGGGCATTCTTCCTAATATTTAGCCTGAATCTCACTTCTTTTAGTCACAACACATTGGAATCAGTGAGTGGTATCAACAGGGAGGGAGGTGCAAACAATGGAAGTCCCAACCTCTTTCTGGGTGTGTTGCGATGTTGCATGTGCACCTAGAAGGGGCTGAGCTTACAGATACCAAGGGGTTAAATCCTTGCGCGTGATTATCTTGCAGATATTTGCAGATTATCATATTTTCTATTAGTTTTTCACTTTTACAAACATGGTAAACATGGCCACATTGCTTTCCAGGGTTCTCATAATCCTGGCAACTCATTTCTGAGCCCATTCCAGCTTCTCCATGTCATTTGTAAAGTGTGGCCCATAACTAGGTACTGTACTCCAAGTGTGGTCTAATCAGCACAGGGTTTTCTGGAATTTTTATTCCCACATATACTAACGTTAGTACGTCTTTTAATGAAGGCCAACACTGCATTGGGGGTTTTTTTAGCTGCTGCGCCACATTGCAGCTCATGGTCAGTTGATCTCTTGGAAGTTAAAACCCACCCCTCTCCTAGGGAAATGAAATATTTTAGGATATACTAAAAAGGCAGACTATTTCCCCTAAAAAGAAGCAGAAACTCACCTCAGAAGCAGAAGCTCACCCCTACCTTTGCTAATGGGCGGGCCATTAAGGCCTGGGGCAGAGTATTTTACATAACAACTCACCACTTGGCCTGGGAAGATTGCATCAGCCAGCACTCAGATGAAGCCATGTGCTCCAGACAAAGCCTACAAAGTTAGCTAAGACCCCTGCCCCTGGGAGTCTGAAAGCCAATGGGATACATTTCTTAAACAGGAACAGGAAACACTAAGGTGGGGCCCAACAGAGGGTATATACTAAGGGTCTCTCAGCATCTTGGCCAGTGGTGGGATTCAAAAATTTTTACTACCGGTTCTGTGGGCGTGGCTTGGTGGGCGTGGCAGGGGGAAGGATACTGTAAAATCTCCAGGCAGAGGTGGTATTTGCCAGTTGTCTGAACTACTCAAAATTTCCGCTACCAGTTCTCCAGAACTGGTTAGAACCTGCTGAATACCCCCTCTGATCTTGGCCCTTCTTTTCCTTCACCCAACATCTTGAAGCATGTGATCTTCCTTTTCACTTTGGAGCTCCAAGCCATGTGGTCCCATCTACCATTAAACCATCTTTCCAAACAGCCTCCATGTTTCCAGTGTCTTTTTTCCCACTTGGAACTGAACCCAGAAGGATAATTCTTCCAACAGATCATTCACTAATACTTAGATACTTCTCACATTACTACCAAGCAAATTCTCATATGTGCTCTAGTGCATTCTATTTTTCGAAATCAAGATACAGGACCCCACATTTCTTACATTCTGGTCAGCCCATTCTGGTCAGCCCATAGTGAATTATTATTTTGTTATCTAAAGTTATTAGCCAACTCCCCCTTACAGCCCAGAATAGATTAGTCCATTCCATCCTCTGGGTCATTTATAAAGATATTGAATAGCACAGATCTGAGGATAGAGTTCTATGGGAGTATCAGGAAATTACAAATAATCATTAAAGGATACAGACATAAATATAATCAGCAATCTCTAGAATGACTCATTTTGGGAGAAGCAGATTTGTCTTCACAGGATCTTTTTAAAGTAATTGATTTCTGATTTGCTGTCTTTCTTATACAAGTCCTTGAATTACAAGTAAATTTTAATGACCACCTGAGTCCTCTGATTATAGATAAGATGTAGACAGTTTACTCTAATTAAAGAAATTATTTCTACCACGATGGGGGAAATAAGTTAGAGATTCTATGATAAAAGGAACATAAAAAACCAAACAACAATACCCAAACCTTTCATTTTTTCGTAAGAAAAAAAATCTAAAATTACCAATTGGGCAACTTTTCATGTGAACCACTCAAAGGAGGCCACTTGATACATCCACAAAGTCTGTGGATGTATAGACTTTACTTACTACAATCCCCTGCCCAAGCAGGAGACCCTATGCCATTCCAAATTGCTGTCCAATCTCTTCTTAAAACCTCCACTGGTGGAGCACCCACAACTTCTGAAGGCAAGCAATTCCACTGATTAATTAATTGTTCTCACTGTCAGTAAATGTCTCCTTAGTTTTAGGTTGAATTTCTCCTCAGTTCTAGGTTGATAAGTTTCCATCCACTACTTCTTGTCTTACCTTGAGGTGCTTTGGAAATATTTTGTCCCTCTCTTCTTTGTGACAGCCTCTCAAATATTGAAAGACTGAATTAAACCAACAACATTTTTTTTTTAATTACATTTATATGCCGCCCTTCTCCGAAGACTCAGGGCGGATTACAATTTCTGGGATACAACCCAGTGTGCTCAGCAATAGCCTTCATTCCATTGTATATGCCTGCTTATTACTAAGCGGCATTTTTACAAGGTCAGCTAATTGCCCCCAACAATCTTGGGTCCTCAATTTACCTACCCCGAGAGGATGGAAGGCTGAGTCAACCTTGAGCCTGGTGGGATTCGAGCCTACAATAATTGTAGGCAGCTGGATCTTAAGAGCAGGCATTTAACAGCCTGAGCTACCAAGGCTCTTTTTTAATTTTAATTTAAGCTTTCTTTACCTGTCTCTTAAGATGTATCTTGCCTCCATTTTAACCTCTCACCCATTTTTAATTTCATTCCAGTGATTGTTTTATATGCTTCACTTGGAATAAATGTATTCTGAGCAGAAATAGCCCAATTCGATTTTAATTTGTATAGGTGCTTTAATTCCTTCAACATGTTTTCTCCAATGTCTAAATATCTGCTTCCTTTGGCACAGTTATTTGTTATCAGTCATCCATAATTTAATCTTAATTAATAAAATAATATATTATAATAATAATATATTAAAAATAAAATAAAATGCTTTTGTCTTTATTCTGTATTTTAAATTGGACTGGTAATTTCTCCAACCAAGATAAATAGAAGCTAGTTATCCAGAAGAGCCTGTTTAGTGATAGCAAATACAAAAAAAGCTTTATTTCCTAGATCATAAAAGGAAGCTTTACTATAGGTCCCTAAATGTCCCTTTTCACATTGTAGAATGTAGATAGTGGGAAGAACTTGATTTTTTTCTGCGGGCAATCATGTGGATAGCTAGTTGTTCATCGATGTTGTTAATCCTGATGTACAGGATTCTACATAGGAATATAGTGCTTGATCTGAGCTTCTATATTTTGAGGGAATCTTTTTCACTAAACTTCCAGCCAAAACATGAAAAAGTCAGACAAATGCCAAAATATTGTGTGACAAGAGAAAAGACCTTTGTTTAACTGTGTAGTTTACATGGTGCATGTAATGATGAGGTTACCCTATATCTAGAGCAGGTCATAACATTTGGTTGAATTAAGCATTTAAGCCATGGCCAAGATTTTAATCCTTGGAAATTCATTTGTAAAGTAATAAGGTAGTATGCTTGATACTTTCATGATTAGTGGGCTGTTTCTAGGCAGCTGCAAATCCTAGTTTTATTTTGCCTTTAAGACAGTGGACTGCACTCTGTATTTTTAGAGCTATTAAACATATATTACAGTATCAAATCTTACAAAAGCAGAGCTTCTACAAAAATAGAATATACAGTAGAATAATTTATTTATTTTACTAGGCTTATGCCATTCCAATCATGTCTGATCCTAAGCTGCTTACATATCTTTGGTAGTAATGAGATTAAAAACAGAAAGACAGAACAATACAGCAATATAAGCTACTTAAATGCCCAGGAAGAACCGTAACTCTTACACCCAATTACCAACCAAGAGAGAGAGTTAGTTGCCTTGATAAAGGTTAGAAGTCACTTATTCTTATATTTCTTTTTTTTCTGTATTACATTCTTCTCTTTTTTTCTTGCACTTTTTTTTAATTCTCTAAGTTTAGTTTGCATTAGTTTTGATATTGTAATTAAAATTCTTAATTAAAAAAATCCAAAGAATTGCATTACAACTAACAGCATCTAAACCTGCTGTATATCTTATTCTGCAGAAGAAGGGAAGGGATAGCGAAAGCCTTCTAGGAGAATTGGGACCCAGGGAAAGCTTTCTTCTTCGATTTCAAAAGACAGACAGAAACTGCATGATGAAGTTGTAGCACTCAGAGCATCTTTTATAAATTAGAAGTAACAGGAGTGAATCTGAAAAATCACTGCTCTCCATTAGAGGCATTATTCATCATATTTCCTATGTTTATGCCTTTTCCAAACAGCTTTCTGGACTGCACCAGACAGTCTTGCTTCAGATGGATGTGCTGGGCATATTCAAAGCAAATGGAAGAAGAATTAAAATAGGAGTTCTATAGAACTAACAAAGAGCAGGTTCTTTGCGAGAATGAATGTAGATATTGTATCTATCTAATTTTATGTGATGGCCATCAAAGGACGTCTTTTCTCAGTACTGCAGTGCATAATGAGAAATATATGTGGAAAAGAAGCATCTTTGGTCCAAAACCCCCCACTTTAATTTTTTAAGGTTTTAATGCTAGCTGCTCAAAACCGCCTGAACCGCAAGATGGGTGGCAAATAAATTTCATAAATAAATAAAATGTTAGATTGCTCTTTTGCTCTATTTTAATGCCTGCATTTAGACTGTTATTCATGAAAACAACATTGAACTCTCTTAATTGAAGCCCTGCTCATTTAGTGAAGCAACTAGAGCCTGAATGCTGTGGATTCTTAAAATAATTTATTTAGGAAAACACAATATAAATATGTTAAATAAATAAGATTACAATATCATTTAATTACATAGTACAGGTACTGACATAGGTAATTTGTCATTTTATTGAAGTCCTAGAGAAAGTTCCTTATTTTAGACCAAGCTGGTCTCTAACATAAATAACTTAGCAAGCAGCTATATTGTTTTCCATTGTTTCTTTAGCACTCAAAGTGCAAATCCAAGCAGAATTCCTATCCCAGCAAAATGTCACTGTAGTATACTTTGTTATCTGGAAATAAATATGCTAATAGTATAAGTCCTACTTGCTACTTGGGAGAGCAATAATGCCCTGTATTACACTCACTTTGCTTAATCAATGAGCAAAATCTTGAATGATCAAAAATAAAAGACACTCTGATGATAAGGGCCTTGGTGGTGCAGGCTGTTAATAGCCTAGCACTTAGCTCCAGCTGCCTGTAATTATTGCAGGCTCGAATCCCACCAGGCTCAAGGTTGACTCAGCCTTCCATCCTCTCGGGGTAGGTAAATTGAGGACCCAAGATTGTTGGGGGCAGTAAGCTGACTTTGTAAAAATGCCGCTTAGTAATAAGCAGGCATATACAATGGAATGAAGGCTATTGCTGAGGGCATTGGGTTGTATCCCAAAAACTGTAAGCCGCCCTGAGTCTCCGGAGAAGGGCGGGATATAAATATGAATAAAATAAAATAAAAATAAATAGATATCACCCAAAAGAAGCCTGTGCAATTTACTGTATTCGGAAGACAATCCTACTTGGTCAACAATTATTTCCAATTAACTATGGGTAGGAACTGATCAGTGGTGGGATTCAAAATTTTTAACTACTGGTTGGGCATGGCTTGGTGAGCGTGGCAGGGGAAGGATACTGTAACATCTCCAGTCAGAGGTGGTATTTGCTAGTTCTCCGGACTACTCAAAATTTCTGCTACCAATTCTTCAGAACTGGTCAGAACCTGCTGAATGCCACCTCTGGAACTGAGCTACAACTGGGTCGAATGACAATTCCTAATATGCAGTATCTCACCACACTGGCTATGTCAGTTGAAGCTGCTGGAAGTGCTAAATTAGTTTCACAACATCTGGAGAGCCTTGAGTTCCTTGCTTTCATGTTGTTATATTGTTGTTATATGATGTAGCACAACACAGCACTGCAACACGTATGAATTCTGTAAAATACATAAAATTACATAGCTGTAATTTTAGTGTTTGTTATCTCCTTTTGAAGGGTAATGTCCATAGAAGCTTGTTGGGTAAAAAACAATGGTCACAAGTCTGACATTAACCTTTGGCTCCCAGAAAAAAAATAATATAAAAATAAAAGTTCCACGGATTTGGCTACCTACTGTTCAAAATCCTAATGAGCTGTTTCTTTGCATTACATAATGCCCTCCTGCCTTAATTACTATTATCCTTAAAATGTGGACTAATTACTCCAGAAGTATTAATCAGTTCCAGATCCCTTTACTCCCTGCCCTGTTAACTTTTGTGCTGCAGGACCATCATCTCCATATTGATACAAATACCTCCTCCCCTTTAGTTAATTTAAGGAAAACATTGTCAAAGTACTCCAGGTTGAAAGGGATGCTAAATAATTTTAGACTCAAAGTTGAAGTGGATTGATTAGGAGCAATTTTGATGTTTTGTACAATAAAAAAGATGAGCCACTGGGGTTTGCTGAGCCAATTTGCAGAGCAACCTCTTTCCTCTAATTGCTGCTAGACTAATGTAGAAGCACACTCCTAGGAAGTAGAAAAATCCATTTACCCAACCATGTTATTTAAGTAGGGTACACAAGTAGTGGATTTTTCTATTTACCCTGCCTATTAGTCCAGCTACACTCCACCTGTGACCCTCATTTTATAAGGGCAGTACTCCTTTATATAATTTTGCAACTATAATAAAGGCCCGCTTAATTTTTTTTTTCAGAGCAAACCAAGAACATTTTTAAGGAGAAAAAAACATAATTAGGGTCCTAACCAATTTCACTAATTCCTGGTAATGCATTGTGGAACCAAATTGTTTGATAAAAGGTCTAATAAATCCACATCTTTGGGAACAGAAAATAGCATTTTGCCTATTATAAGAGCACAGTGATGACCCGTGGCTGATGATGGTTTGACATTAGTATTGCATCTTTCTTTGAGCATTTAACAATAGAGTTATGACTGGGTAAGGGAAAACAGCAGACGGGTGAGATCAGAGATGAGCACCAGAGCAAGCTATATCACGTTGCATAGAAAGGAAGCTCCATTCATCTCAGTGATGCTAACTTATAAATAAGCATGTAAGAGAGCTTATAGTCTCATCTTTACATCTTGCAAAAACATCTCGGCCGCCATTTTTATGAGATGTTCTCATGTCATTGCCTTACTCTCATTTTCAGAACCCAGCTGAGACAACTTAAAATCACCTTTGGCTGTTTTAGCATTAAATAGCATTTTCCCTCTTATCCCAACACAATTTCTGCTACAGCCATGAGCTACCTGTTTCAGTGGTGATACGGTTAATGATGTGCTCATGACTGGGATTTTTTTTTTTGGACAAAAATCTGCCTGGGAATTTAAATTGATAATTTAATTAGAATTAGAATTATAATTTTTTCCCTTACAAAATAGGCATAAAGGCATTCTCTTGCAGCATTTAAAAATGCATTTTATGAGCCAGTTTGAGTTATCTTCAATAACAAGCCAGAGGCTGAGTAAAGTTGCATGCATCAAAGTAGTTGTTCTAGCTCTAAGATTATCCATAAGACTGGACTTGGAATAATAACAGAGGGGAGAAAAACTTTGTAAAACAAGGTGGAAGGTCCAAAACCCAAAAGCTCATGGCTCTCATGTAATATTAAAAAGCCTGTTCCCTGATTACATCACCGTATCAGTAGTTGCTTCTATGGCCTTTGAAGCTTCTATGGCCTATACATACACAGACTTGCACAAATGCAGGTCCCTAGTTGAGAAAGAATGGCTGCTGTTTTAATCCAGACCAAATTAAAATGATAATAATAATGCAACAAATGAAAGTACTATACATTTAACTTTAAGATGTGGTAAAGATTTGTTAGCCTCTGTTATGTACTGTGGAAGTTGATTTTTGAAGTCAGTCAGGATGTGGAGAAACCTACTGGAATACACTGGAATAATGACCAGAATTTAATTTTGTTTTATTAACTTGAATGAAAAGGGCTAATCCAGCTGCTTATTTCAACTAATAAACTAAATTAAGTCTTAAGTCTAATTCACAATGTTTAACAATGAGTAAAATACGAAGTGTACATCCAGGAGTGGGATTCAAATTTTGTAACAACTGATTCTGTGGGCATGGCTTAATTTGTGGGCATGGCTTGGTGGTCACATGACTGGGTGGGTGTGGCCATGTGGCTGTCTTCCACTACATGTTTATTGGACCCGTGTCCTTCCTGGTTGGTTTATGCCTCCAGGGAGGTTACACGAGGTTGGCTCCAGGCAGTTGTGAACGCCTCTTTGAGTGAGGGGTTTTTCCCACGGCCTTGAAAGAGGTGGTGGTGAGACCCCTCCTCAAGAAGCCTGCTCTGGACCCAACCATTTTGAACAACTATCATCCAGTCTCCAACCTTCGCTTTTTAGCGAAGGTTGTCGAGAGCGTGGTGGTTCAGCAGCTTCTGCTGTTCCTGGAGGAAACTGATTATCTTGACTTTACCAATCGGGTTTCAGGCCCGGACACAGCACGGAGACAGCATTGGTCACACTGGTGATGATCTCTGGAGGGCTCGGGACACGGGCTTTTCCTCTGTCCTGGTCCTTTTAGATCTCTCAGCGGCTTTCGATACCATCGACCATGGTATCCTTCTGCGGCTCTGGGGGTTGGGAGTGGGGGGACCGTATTACGGTGGTTCTCTTACCTTTTGGACCGCTCGCAGTCGGTGTTGGCAGAAGAGCAGAGGTCGTCCCCGAGGCCCCTCACTTGTGGGGTGCCCCAGGGGTCGGTTCTCTCACCTCTCCTGTTTAATATCTACATGAAACCGCTGGGCGAGATCATCCATGGTTTTGGGGTGAGGTATCATCAATATGCAGATGATACCCAGCTTTATATCTCCACCCCAGACCAAATCAGTGATGCTCTCTCCATGATGTCCCGGTGCCTGGAGGCGGTGCAGGCCTGGATGGGGAGTAACAGGCTCCAGCTCAACCCGGCCAAGACTGAGTGGCTGTTCTTACTGGCATCTCGGTTTCCAGTGGATGTGCCATCTTTGGTCATGGGGGGGAGGTGTTACCCCCCGTGGATAGGGCGAGGAATCTGGGCGTCTTCCTGGATGCACAGCTCAATCTGGAGGAGCAAGTGGGAGCTGTGGCCAGGGGGGCACTTCCAGAATCGACTACTGCAATGCTCTCTACATGGGGCTACCCTTGCGGATTACTTGGAGGTTGCAGCTGGTGCAGAATGGCCGCTGGCTGTGATGGGGGGTATCCCGATACTCCCATGTTACACCCCTCCTGCGCGACTTGCATTGGTTGCCGGTTGCCTTCCGGGTTTCCTTCAAGGTGTTAGTAATAACTTATAAGGCCCTAAATGGCTTGGGTCCAGGGTACTTGCGGGAATGCCTCCTGCCAGCATCACACTCCGATTGCCCTGTGCGCTCCCACAGGAGGGGCCTCCTGGGAATACCGTCGGTGAGGCATTGTCAGCTGGCGGTTCCCAGGGCTAGGGCCTTTTCGGTGGGAGCACCCGCCCTATGGAATCAGCTCCCCGCGGATCTTCGTTTGGCCCCTGATCTCCGCTCCTTTCGTCGAGACCTGAAGACTTGGTTTCAGCAGGCCAGCCTGGATTGACCCGGGGGTGGGTAGTTTTAATTGTATTGTTAATTATTGTAATTTTAATTGTTTTTAATTCATTTTTAGTAGTTTATAGACTTGTATGTTTAATATTTTTTTATTGTAAATGTATTCTTTTTATATGTTCGCCGCCCTGAGTCCTTAGGGAGAAGGGCGGCATACAAGTCTAAATAATAAATAAATAAATAAATAAATAAATAAACAAACCAAATACAGGTGATCCTTGCTTAATGGCTGGTTGCTTAGCAAGTATTCTAATTTATGACTGATCTCCCCAAAACTACTTGACCTGTTTTTGGAGTTTTGAGAGCCATGCACCCACACCCACACCCACCCACACAAACTTCTAACCCTGCTATTCTATGATTCTGTAAGGATCTCCTGCTGGAGCAGCGGGTTGGACTAGATGATCTCCGAGATCCCTTGCAAGCCAGCCCTAGATTGCTGTGTTGCTTCAAAGAGTCTTCTGAAGCTAGGGTTTGTGTCCTTCCTTCCTCTCCTTTTTCTCTCTCTCCCTTCCTCCCTCCTTTAATGTATTTATCTACCCATCCATATATCTCATTCACTTTGTCCTCTCTTCCTCCCTTCCTCTTTCTTTCTGTCCCTTCCTTCCATCCTTTCCTTTCACTTCCTTTCTTCTCTTCCTTTTTCTCTTTCCCTTTTCTTTTTCTTTCTTGTCTCTTCCTTCTTTCTTTCTCTCTCTCCTTTTTCCCTTTCCTTTCTTTCTTTCCCTCTTTTTCTTTCTTTCTTTCTCTCCCTCTCCCTTTCTCCCCTCTCCCTCTCTTTCTGTCCCTTCTCTTCCTCCTTCCCTCTTTCCTTCTAAAGTTGGGAGGCCCACCTGAAACACACACACACACACACCCTTATAACCCTGCTATTCTATGATTCTGTAAGGATCTCCTGCTGGAGCAGGAGGTTGGACTAGATGACCTCCGAGATCCCTTGACTCTCTCTCTCACACCCACACACCCGGTCTGGGACAAACCGAATGATCCTGTGAGCTCCAGATTGCAGCAGGCAGCGGGAAAAGGAAGGGGGGAGGCATGCGGCGGCAGGGGGGCCGTGGAGTACCCCCCAAGCCCTCCCAAAGTATAGTACCTCTGCAGATGGCAACAGCAGTGGCAGCAAAACAAAAGGAAGCAGGTGGAGGCAGCAGAGGTGCTCTGGTGATGGTGCTTCTTACAGTAGGCAGCTGCCTCTGCCCGCTCCCTTTTGTTTTGGCCCAGGAGAAGCAGCAAAGGCGGCTGGGGCAGAGGCAGAGCTGGCAGCAAAATGAAAGGAAGGGGGGAGGCGGTGGACCTGGCTGCCTCCACCTGCTTCCTTTAGTTTTGCTCCCGGTAGAAGCAGCAGAGGTGGCAGCGACAGCAAAACAAAAGGAAGTGGGGGAGGCGGCAGAGGTGCTGCGGCGATGGTGCTTCTTACAGGAGGCCGACACGTGTTAGGGAGAGCTGGGAGACTGCTGTCTGGTGGCTTAGCCAGCCAGACGAGCCCAGGGATGGGGGGGCAGGTAAGGAGGCTGGGCGAGGCCTGGGAAGCCCCAGAGATGGCCACGAGACCCGGGGTCAGTGGAGGAGGAGCTAGCATGACTCGCAGGCTTACCTATGAGCAGACAGGAGCCATTTTCTGAAGGGAGGAGCTGGGGACTTGCAAGCTCAGGCTGTTAATTGCCTGCACTTAAGTTCCAGCTGCCTACAACTGCTATAGGCTCGAATCCCAGCAGGCTCAAGGTTGACTCAGCCTTCCATCCTCTCGGGGTAGGTAAATTGAGGACCCAAGATTGTTGGGGGCCATAAGCTGACTTTGTAAAAATGCCGCTTAGCAATAAGCAGGCATATACAATGGAATGAAGGCTATTGCTGAGCACATTGGGTTGTATCCCAGGAATTGTAAGCCGCCCTGAGTCTTCGGAGAAGGGCAGCATATAAATGTAATTAAAAAAAAAAAAAAGCTTTTCGCTCTGCTGCAGCAAAAGGCAGGGAGCAATGGCTGGCCTGGCGGGAGGGCAAAAACAGGCTGCAGGCATGTTGCGCATGCGCACAATGTTGCACATACATGATAGGGACTGATTGGGCAGGGAGTGGAGAAGCGGGCCGAGAGAAGCAGGGCCAGCCAGAGGCCTGATTTACTGGTTCTCCGAACTACCGGAAATCGTAACAACCGGTTCTATAGAACCGGGCCGAACCAGTAGAATCCCACCTGTGTACAACCCTTGATCCATCCATCCTTCCAAAAGTAAATTACAGTAATATCATCATTATATGTTGTCTACTATAAGTTTCTATGACTAATCTCTTAGTTCAAGGATTTTATTGAATGAAGTTATACTGCAGCTAGTGAAGCCACCCTTGGAATACTGCATCCAATTCTGGTCACCATGATACAAGAAAGATGCTGAGACCAAGGGGAAAAAGTGCAGAGAAGAGCAACTAAGATGATAAGGTTCTTCTTCCTTCTTCTTCTTCTTCTTCTTCTTCTTCTTCTTCTTCTTCTTCTTCTTCTTCTTCTTCTTCTTCTTCTTCTTCTTCTTCTTCTCCTTCCTTCCTTCCTTCCTTCCTTCCTTATATAAAATGGCTCTCTGTATGTATGTGCGTGTGTTCCAGCATAACTCTGGAACGCCTCGAGCAATTTCAACCAAACTTGATACACAAATCACTTACTCTCTGGAAAGAAATACTGTGGGGATAAGACACCTCTAACACCCCTCAGGGTGTATGTTCTGTTAAGATACAGACTACAGCGTGGTGGAGTTGCCATGATAATGGCTTCACAGTACTCCGCAAGGGCGCTCCCTCTGGTAAGGGGGAAAATCCAACATTACAAGTTACATTTGGTCTGGACATTTTCAACAAGGCTTTGACTATTCTTGAGGACAAATAGATGGCCATTTGGGGGCACAGGGAAAACATTTTTAACTAATTTCATTGTCGCTGATTGCGCACAGGCCATTCCACAGTAACGTTGCCACTTGACATCACCATTCCTGTCTAATACAGGATCGGGATAAATAAATACCCAGGCAATGCTGGGTTATCAGCTAATTAAGTATAAAAGCAATATTTTAGACTACCGGTAATAACCCATCCCAAAACCAGCATCTCTAAACAATCTTCAAGGATTAATGGCCTAGTGGAACAGGTTTCTTTTAAAGGTCTTATGAAAAAACATCTGAAAGAAAGGAGCTGTGTAAAATTCTGGCAGCAGAGAGTTTTAGAATAAGGGGACGACAAAGTCCTTCTGCCTGATTCAACTACCTCCAACCTCACCTAAAGCAGGGACTCTGAGCAGACCTCCACAAGTTGTTTCTATAAATTGCATAGATTCCATTCTAACAAGGTGATACCTGATATAATCTATTGCCAGAGGTGGTATTCAGCAGGTTCTGACCAGTTCTGGAGAACCAGTAACAGAAATTTTGAGTAGTTCTGAGAACTGGCAAATACCACCTCTGACTGGCTCCGCCCCATCTATTCTCTGCCTCCCGAGTCCCAGCTGATTGGCTGGGTCTTCTTCTGTTGCCCTGCACAGGAGAATGGAGCTGGAAAGCAGGTTAATGGAGTGGGGAGGGAATGGGGTTTTGCAGTATCCTTCCCCCAGGAGTGGGGAGGAAATGGAGATTTTACAGTATTCTTCCCCTGCCATACCCACCAAGCCACGTCCACCAAGCTGTGCCATGCCGACCAAGCCGCGCCCACAGAACCAGTAGTAAAAATTTTTGAATCCCCCACTGCCTGATGCCATTTTATATCTATATTTGTAAGCAATGACTTCACTTTGAATTGGACCTGGAAACCTACTGGCAACCAGTTCAATAGTTTAAGTGGGGTTACTTTGCAAGGAGGAAGTTGACACACCAACAATCCAGATGCCACACACTGGACCAACTGCAGCTTTTAGGTCATCTTTAAAAACTGTCTCACATAGAGAGCACGACAGTAATCCCAGTCAAATGTTGATCAGGGCATTAGTTACCATTGTGAAATCATTCTAATCTGGAAGCATAAATTGATCATTAATTTTCATTTTTTTAGGATACAATAAAATTGCCATCTCAGTCCTCTGGAAAGTTTCTGACTTGTTACATCTGCTGCATCTCTCTGTATTGGATAAAGCCAATTCATCTTGTCTAACAACATAAAATGCTGGATTTATTTTATCATACAGCTGCTAAAGAACAAGAGCATTGCCATTGACAAAAGCAAACACTGGCAACATTAGTGCCAGCCCATTCTTTCAAAATTCACAGAGGAAAGGATGTGTATATGTGTCTAGTTTGGGCAGTTAGAAACAGGTCTAGGCACCTGTTAGAGAAGCTGCAGTTTTTGAGGTTGAGAAAAGCAACTCGTTGCAAAAACGTCTTTTGAACAACATGATAAAATTTCTTACTGGGTAGATTTTGCAACTCTTTGGTCACCGGTGTTTGTCTCTTTCTTACTCTAGCTTGCAGGCACTGTGTTAGTGAATTTGTCAATTACTGAGTCTTTTCAGGCCTAGAGTTATATCTGGCATTTGACTGGCATGCTGAGGGCTGCACTTGAAAAAATAGATGTAGCTAAGACAAAGTGAAATGGACCAGGACGTACAAAAATTGGCTTAATTTAATATTAGAGCAGGTTTAATAAAATCATTCTTCCTTCCCACGTGGTTAGTAATTTTCTCTCTTAATTACAAATCAGTAGCAACTTTTGGGGAGATCCTACACAAGATCCTGGATGGCCACCAATAGCTACACCTACAGATCAGATTTTATCAAAGGTTATGCATGATAAACTTCGTTTTACGGTGCTTTTGAGGACCCTTTTTGCAAGATGCATTGTGTGGGATTGGAGTTCAGACACATATCTGCCTAGACCCCTTAGATCTGGTGTGTGTGTTTACCCTTTTTTTTCCTGTTGCAGTAAAGATGGCAGAGTATTATCTATTTGGCATCCTTTTTTAAGAATTGGGGGTGGGGGAAGAGAGATGTATGTTTTAAAAATGAATATGAAAGACATTTTACAATAGATAATTTGTGGGAAATTATAGTAATACCTTGGCAAACAATCTGCAGTTTGGATGTTACTGAGTTACAGTTTGCTGCTTCTCTCGAAACAGGCTACCCTGGCGAGGGAGCTAGGCTGTTACGCCTCAACTCTGTAATTCCACAATATGCATAGTTTGAACTAATTTGTTAAGCATTATCAAACAAAAAGGAAATAAGTATATATTTGGGAGATAAATATTGCATTGGGAGCCTAAAAGCCTTTGGCCAGTTAAAAATTTTCCAAATAGTGATTATTCAGCATAGTATAAATTCGTACAATATAGAAATAACTCATTAAAATTGGCAGAATATACTGTGTGTGAAAAATGTCCACAGTACTGGTAAAAAAATAGCAAACCTAATCTTTAATTGTATTTTACTTTTTTTGTAATTTAGGAATAAACAGGCTTATATTTTGTTTATCTTTAAAATATATTTTGAATTATTTATTGTAGGATTAACTTCATGCTGCATGCCATTCTCCTAGCGTGCATTATATTTATTCACATCATTTCACTTTCCCAGCAGTATAATATTGTTCTAATTTTGGTGTATTTTGTTTATTTTGCCTATAAAACCTCTTCTTGTAGACCCAGGAGGCAATATTCTGTGTTGACCCTGGCATTTATACATGTTAGTAATGTATTCTGAGAACTCATTATGACCCATGTTTAGCAAAATCTCATTTTAAGTGGTATAGATGTTAAGCAACTTTTCAATTTAATTAGAATCCTCTACTGCATTTCATTAGAAGGTTATTCAGTAATTACTTAGCAGGCCTTGAATGCTTACAAATGAAGTAGTGACAGGACATAATACTCCTAAATTATAGCTGCACAGCAGAAGATGCTGAAAAAAAGAGGAATAAATGCATTGTTTTAAAAACTGAATGTGAAAATTCAATATAGTTTCCTTATCTTGTAAATGAGGTTTCTGCATTATTTATCAAGTCCTGTTTCTAACAATGTGACTGCTATCTAGTTAGACATTTCTGGAGCTGATCTAGATCTGGAATCAAGTGAGAATGTACAGTATGGGTTTTTCCTGTTATGATGGCATCTGGAAAGTACGACAGATAATTTCCAAATCATCATTTTCATGCTGTTTATGGCTTTATGTCTTAAATTTACAAAGCATTTTTAAAAGCAATATGCCATCTTTTCCTATGACTTGTTTTCCCCCATTGAGCTAGGAACATACCCGATGGAGTAAAACTTTCATCTTTGATTTCAGTGAGAGAAGTTGGTTGCAAACAGGAAAGTAATATTTCCATTGATATGTATAAAATAACCATACATGCATAAAATACATTTAACTTTTTAATATTACACTTTTATGCAGCTGCAATAAGATTTTTTTTAAAAAAATGTATTTCATATTTATTAGATAAAATGTAGAAAGGAGTCCACCAATATCTACTGGAAAAACTAGCTCAACCAAAAATCAATTACTAGTGTTTGAAGGACCATAAAGTTAGTTCTTGATTAACTATGAAAATTGGGACCAGAATTTCCATTCCATTCCATTGCAGTTGTAAAATGTGAAATCACATGCCTACATCACTTAGCAACAGCAAACCTGGCAATACCTATTGCTGTCATTAAGCAAAACTCACAGGACTTTAATTAAGCAAGGATCTCCTCACAACTCCCTGCCATTTTCCAACAAGCACGATCAGTGGAGTACCGGCAGGAAGTTGCACATTCCAGGCAGTTTGTAAGATGGCTGTCAGGCGAATAGCTACTGCAGGGTAGGGGACGTGCGCAAAGGGCTTGTGCAGAGCGAGCAACGTTGCTGCTGCTGGGTGGAGTAGGATATACAATATGAGCGTGTGTGAAGAGCTGGGGTGGGGTGGGGTGGCTGCTGTCAGGTGCAAGAGACTTATCTGAGCAACTTGCAAACTTCCCTGATGAATTTTCCCTTGATGTTTTTGTGGAAAGCCACCACAGAAAGTTGCATCTGGCAATCATGACTATGGGATGCTGTAACCATCATTAGGTGTGAGCTGGGCATCCAAGAGCTCAGATCGCAGTCACACGATTGCTGGGGTGCTGGGACAGCCAGAACTTTGAGGACTGGTCATAAGTCCCACTCATTCAGCACCACTGTTAACTTTGAAGAATTACTGAACAAATGGTCATTAACTGAGGATACTTGTGCTCAGCTGATAAAAAAGATCTGGATATCTTGGTAGAGCACAAACTGAATATGAGCAAATATGGTGATACAACTACAAAAAAATGGGTTATATTGTATTAGAAATAACTACAAGGTCAACTATCAAACTTTCTATAATGGATTGGTACAATTCTAGACTCTACAATTTAGGAAAGACATTGTTAAATTGAGGTATCCCCAACCATGATGGTAAAGGTTTGGAAGGAAAAGTTTAAGGGGGGGTTTAAATTGATTTTATGTGGGCTTGTAGTGTTTAATTCATTTTTAATGTATTTATTGTTGTTATTTTTAGTTGTGAGCCACCCCGAGTCCTTTCGGAGAGGGGGCGGCATACAAGTCCAATTATTAAATTAAATTAAATTAAAGAGGAAAATTAGAATATTTAAACTGGGAGGAGACTGTATTGAGACATGGTAGCTGTCTTAAAGTACATGAAGGGCTGCTATATAGAAGCTGGAGCCAAAGTGCTTAGATTTCTTCCAGTAGATAGAAGAAACAATGGGTTTAAATTAGATAATTGGTTATCAGGCAAAAAAAAACCCTAACAGTGCAGTACTGCAACAGTGGATGACTGTTTCTAGATATGTTTAATCAAAGGTTTAATTGCCATTTTCACAGGCTCTATAAGATTATATTGGGCAAGGAGTTGGAATAAATGATCTAAGTTCCATTCCATTCCTTTTTGATTCTTTGTAATATATCAAGTACTTACATTATCGAAGATCATTCTTAATACTGTATTTTTGTATTTGTACAGGGGCAATGATTCTTAATAGTGTATTTTCTTATATTGTTGTTTCTAAATATGTGTTTAAATTACTGCAAACCAAAGACATTCCTTTAGTATTTAATTTGAATTGGGAGATAAAAGACCTTATTTCTGTTATAATCATTATTTGCTTATTCAAATTTTTTGACCACCCAACTCCAGTGTTCTGAGTGACATAGAAAATACAAATAACATAAAAACAACTAAAAGCATTAAATCAGATATCTCAGACCTAGACTAAAATTCTAATAAACAACAAAATGAACAAAAGCTACATCTAATGCTTAAACATTTATCATGCATGAATGTGCAGCCTCTACATTCTGTAGCGCTTAGTGGGCTAAACAAAATTTAGTAATTCCTTTTTTTCCCCTTACAGATTAAGATATAGCACCTGAAAAATATGTTTAACAAACTACAGGTGTTTATGATAAAGTGGTTATAAATCACCCTCAAACAGTTTGATACAGACAGTTGCAAGTGATCAGCTTATTAATTTCAGCATGAATTATCTCCTTAGTGACAATTCTGCTATCCTGCCTCCTTTAAACTTCAGAGGAAGAATCCTTAGCTTTGGCTTGTTTTCCAGAATTTTCATCAGTTAATATCCCCCCACTATGCAGTATATATACTGTATACTCTTACACTGTATACATAATTAATTAATATCCCCCACTATACAGTATACATACAGTATACTCTTACACTGCAAAAACATATGGACTGCACAATTTGATCAGGGCAAAGCAATTGATGCAATTTTCATAGACTTCTGTAAAGCCTTTGATTCAGCGGTACATGACAAACTACTCCTAAAATTAAAATCTTATGGTATCTCTGGACACCTGAATAACTGGATAGAAGCATTCCCGTCAAACAGACAACAAATGGTCAAAATTGGGAGCATCCTATCAAATCCTGTACCTGTCAACAGTGGTGTCCCCCAAGGCAGTGTTCTAGGACCAACTCTCTTCATACTCTACATAAATGACGTGTGATCATATTAAGAGAAACTGCGTTCTTTTCGCTGATGATGTAAAGCTATTCAACACCACCAACAATACTGCTACCCTTCAAAAAGACCTCGACTATGTGTCAGAATGGTCAAACAAATGGCAACTTCAAATCTCAACAAATAAATACTCTGTCTTACATATTGGCAAAAAAAAATCAGAAAATAAAATACAAGCTGAATAGTCAAGACCTTGTTGATGACCCAGACTTTGTCAAGGACCTTGGAGTACTCATCTCAAATTATCAAGTGCTAGAGCTCACTGTATCTACATAGCCAAAAAGGCATTAAGAGTTGTTAACCTAATCCTGCGTAGCTTTTTCTGTGGTAATATCACTCTACTAACTAGAGCATACAAAACATTTGCTAGACCAATACTTGAATACATCTCATCAGTCTGGAACCCGCATTGTATATCTGATATTAATACAATTGAGAAAGTTCAGAAATATTTCACAAGAAGAATTCTCCACTCCTCTACTCGTTGCAGAATACCTTATGTCACCAGACTTGAAATTTTAGACCTAGACAACCTAGAACTATGCCACCTTCAGTTGGATCTCAGTACATAAAATTATATATTGCAATGTCCCACCTGTCAATGAATACTTCAGCTTCAACCACAACAATACAAGAGCACACAATAGATACAAACTCAAGGTAAACCGCACCAAATTTGATTGTAGGAAATACGACTTCAGCAACAGAGTGGTCAATGTCTGGAATACTCTACCTGACTCTGTGGTTTCTTCCCCAAACCCCAAAAACTTATAACTGTCTACTATTGACCTCACCCCTTTCCCAAGAGGTCTGTAGGGGGCGTGCATAAGCGCACCAACGTGCCTACCGTCCCTGTCCTATTCTTTTTTTCTTATTCATATCCATTTCATGTATTCATAACCATGTTTATACTTTTATACCTGTTATCTAATAATCTCTTGACAAAATAAAATAAATAAAAATTTATTTATTTATTTATTTATTTATTTATTTATTATTTAGACTTGTATGCCGCCCCATCTCCGAGGATTCAGGGCGGCTCACAATTAAAACCAAAACACAACAATAAATTAATTTAAAACAATATTAAATAGTCACAAGTCTAATTTAAGTTAAAACTCCAGTATACCGTTTAAAATTTAACACCTCCCCAGAAATAAAATAAATACAATGGTTACCTTTGAAGTTTAACATATATACTTGAACAAATGCGTAGTCTGATTAATACTGAACATTCCATTCCACTTCAAAATTAACCTGAGATTAGGGAATACATTTGTTACTATTGTAGTAAGAAATACCTTATTTTGAACACCTTAAGCCATTATTTTTCAGCCTCATTATATAACTTTGGGAAACTAAGATACATTTTAATCTTTTAACATACTTTAACAGATGTCCTTCTGGAGCAAATTATCTAGAATTCTAAGAATTTTTTCAAGAGTTCCAGGGATTCTTTTCAAGTGTACTTTCCAATTCTACTTTAAAAAAAAATCAATAGCACTATTCTCCAATTTCATTAGCTACTGAAGAGTTCTGTTTTGCTTTAATAGCATTAATGGAAAGTTTCATCAGCTGGTAGCCCCCACTATGTAATTGGACGTCCTTGTAAAATTTGATGTCTATACCTGGAATAAAAACATTAATGGAAAGTTTCACCATTGGAAACCTCATTATGCAACCTGTATAGTGCAGCTACTTGTCATTTTTCCTTCCCCATCAGTTTGCTAGATTTAAAACATTTTGTTGTATCTGAAAAATAATTAAAAAGTATTGGGGTTAATATTGAATGACTATAGGCAAGAGAAAATTAATTATGCAACTGTTCCCAATCAGGCATGTTCCAGATGGGTTAGGACTACAACTACCAGGACATTGTGGTGCCAATGCATTTCAATGGCATCAGGTTATAAAAAATACATACTATATAATGTAAAACACTGTTTTCCCTAATCTTGACTAAACATAGATCCAACCAACAGAAAAGATATCCTAGACAATGGACACCTGGTCTCTATTTAACCGCATCCCCAATTCTTTATCATGAAACTGCAGTTTTATCCCATTTAAATAAAAGCCCTACTGTACTATGTGAGAACTACCTTAAATAAAAATGGAAAAGAATGCATGACACTGCTGAAATCTTTTATTTTAACTCCCTATTAATATTCTTAGTCAAGATACAGCTACCAAATATATTACCTTTAGAAGAAAATAATTTATATCATCTTTAAAAAAACTATAGCAGAGAAATCAAGTCTACACTTATTTTAATGTGCAAATAATTTATTACAGTAGATAGCAAATTGCTAGAAACATTCTCCTTTTCCTAAAGCTTCCAAAAAGCATAATAGAAGTATTTTATACTAAAGTAGCAAATCAAATCTAAAAACATCCCTTCATTATCTTTGCTTTCTTCCTTATAAATACTCAACCCAGCTCTCATCATGTCTAATTATTCTCACCCTCTCCACTGACCCTGCAGCTGGCTCATTTATCATATTCTTTGTTAGAGACATCCTGTCAGATAACTTAAAATCACTGATTTATTTAAAACATAATATACTTTAATAAATTTTATTTCTAAAGATTTGTATGAATACCTAAATACAATGTAAATATGGTACACAAGTGACTGAGCTATCAAATTTCCAAACTTGAAAAATCAGAGCAATATTTTAATTAACAATTTCAATACCAACATTTAAAACAAATAATATTTTGAGATATAAATGCCATATGTGCTATTATTAAAATATTTGTCCATTATCCAACAGAACCTGAATTCAAATAGTAATACCATAATCAACACCTAGTCTGATACTTGTTTTTCCTTAAAATACTTGCTGCTAAATGTTTTATTCTACTCACTTAAGTGATTCAAATCATTTATATTAATATCTTGCAAAACTATTACTGTTCCTTTTGTCTGGCAAACATTAAATTTCAATTTTCATCTCATGTTTATTAGTTTTGTTTGGCAATTCTGTAATCCCTCCTTAAGCTTTGGGTACAGGACAGGATCTTTCCTCAGTTGCTTCATTTCAGGCACAGAAAAGCCAATTAAGCTTGTAAGAATCTCATCAGCAAATTCAACTTCTAGATAAGCTGTGCCATCAGATATTTTTGCCGTTACACTCCAGAAGCCATTACTGCTTGTGAGATTTCCTGTAAGAGTTACTATAAATGCTTTGATTTTCACAATCGTATTATCTCTGTGCTTGCTACTTAATAGAACAGATAGATATGTAAAAGGAGCAGTATCCAAATCGACTTTGTGACATTTATTCTTTGCTTCTATCATCTCTACCTGCTCAGAACACAATCTGAATTCTGCACTGACTATTACTCCATCATTAGAGATTTTAGAGCATTTCTTACTGCCATCTAAATTTTGGGCGTATTGTCTTTTATGATTTGTAGTAAAATTTGCCATACTTTCTTCAAATGTATTATACATTGCTCTTTCACTAGATTTTTTTTCTTGAACAGCTTGATTATTTATATTATTAGTGTTCAGAACATGTATCTGTTCTTGATGGATCTCTTCTACTAAAAGTAAGTCATCATCCATTGAAAATCCATCAAAATCACCTTCCATATTTTCTTGATCTGAAACAGTTTGTTCTTCATTTCTTGAAATTAACTCTGCGGATCTTTGTTGTGAGCAGTTCCCATAGCTCTGAGGACGAGAAGGCACAGTAGAATTTAAACTGGTACTTCTTGTACAGTATCCACTTTCAGGAAGAACTTCATTTATCCTTATTTCATCATTTTCCTCAAGACTTGCTAAAAGCTCTTCATCAGAAAGCCCCAATTCATCATCAGGCCTTGCAATTTCATTTTCACCAATATCAGACCTGACAATGTCAGGACTGCAGTCTTCTTCTCCAATTAACCTGGCAAGCACTCTCTCCAAAGCAAATGTCTCTAGAAGGCTATCAACTTCACCTCCCAATAATTTCACATTTTCTGGTTTAAGCAAAAGAACACCTAAACGAAATGCAACTTTCCCTTGTATCATAACTTTGGTACCTGGAGATAGACCACTATGGAGTTGAGGAATAGATTGGTATTCCATACCTTGGATATGATGTATACCATCAGTCATTTGTAGCTGAAGCATTCGAGTAGGATTTTTCTCCCATGACCTCAAGGTTCTCTGTGTATAAGCAGTTACTTCCTCATTTACAGTGTTTTTTCCTCTTATTTTTTGCAACTGGGAATAAGCAGGTTGGCTCACATCAACTACTGAATCAATTTGCACGGAATAAAAGCCATTCAATTCTCCTTTTGGATCATTTAAAATGAATTCAGGCAGAACAGGGTATTCAAGATCTCGGAGATCTGTAAGAAGCCACTGCTCAAAAACTTTCTTGTTAATAGCAGCCTGAGCCAAATTGCTTCCATGTTCTTTTTCAATCCAATCAATACAAGCTTCTAGCCATTGAGTTGGCACTTTCACATGCCAAGTAGATAAGAGCCAAGTTTCCACTCTTAGTGCAACACCTGATGTGGTCATTTTCTTCTAAGATAAAAAAGAAAAAAGGGATTTTTTAAATAAAAAAAACACCAAAATTGGCATTACATAAATCTTTGGGGAGGGATGCTGGCAGATTTTTTTGTGCATGAGTTTCATACCTTATTCTGACTCTCATATCGTAGATTCTCTTAAATTTAAGAGAATGACACAGATTATTCCTTATGAAGGAAAGCAATAGACTGTCTATTGCTGTCCCATTAAGAAACTAATTTTATCAGGCCGCTTGCTTTTAATAAAACTCGCAAAGAAACCCGCAGTAAAGATTGCCATTCACTGAACGTAAATAGGGCATCGTCTAAAAACCACACTTGGGACTAAACTGCACGATTATTGTCCAATTAAAAGTGTGCAAATCAATACCATTTTAGCTATAGGTAATCAGGGTGCTCTTTTCGGGCTTCCTGCAGATTCCCCTCCCTTCCTTCAAGGCTGTTCGATTTCAGTGTTTTTTATGAGAAACCCGAAGACTTTCTCTTCTCTTACCACTTCTACGAGAAGAACGCGCCCATGTAACCCTAAGACCCCAGTCCTACGAGGTGAGGAGCAGCACCCAGCTCCACTTCTGTCCCCACAGCACCAACCCGAGACGCTCCCCTCCCACCCTTCTCCCGCCTCCTTTTGTTTTAAGCGCCAAAGCGAGAACCAAACTTCCTCAGCTCTCGCGAGAATGCCTCCCCCTGTCCATTATCGACTGTGAGGACGAGGCGGAGTTTTCGCCGACGCCATTTTGTTTTTCCCTCGCGCGGACTGATTAGGGTCAATTTCGCTCTCCTTGAAGCAGCGGTAACGACTGTAAAGCGGTTGGGATCGATAATTTTTTTTAACTTCTCTCCCCCCCTCCCCACAGTAAGTACCCACTCTCTAAACAGGGGCGAAAGGAAACAGAAAAGATAGGTAGAAGGAGAGATGTAGATATTTACTGGTACGTTACAGCGTCAGCCGCTTTAACGGCCTGAAGCAAAATTAGCGGTAGCGGCGCGCCGACAGTTGCCACGGAGGGCGGGAGTGATACTCAATAGTGTTCTCAGGTAAAGAACGACACCTGTGACAGCCAATAAGGATTCAGGGGTACAGCAGGCGAGCGAATAGCGATAGTAACGCTGGTGAGTGCGCGCGCTCTTGCTTTTTGAGCTCTTATCGTACTCGGGAGGCAGTTTCGGCGGCGTTTAGTCCGTTGCCTGGTGAGGAAACCGGGCGAGCTTACCGGACTGACCGTTAACGCCCTTCGACGTTTTGTTGGTGGGAACTATATGTGTAGTGTCCACATACTTTGGCCTACGAAATTACCCGGTATGTGTTTAAAATGGGTAAATGTCTTCGGTTCAGGGGTGGGCCGGTGTTACTACACCACGGCGAGTGGCGTTTGTCGGCCTGCGGCTGTCCTTGACCCTCCACCATCGATTGCGATTGTCGCATGGTTGGCAAGAAGGTGACGGGCTTCAAGCCCGGTAGTCCCCAGTGCCTCCTGCTGCAGGAATCATGGCGGCTGGTTGTAGTTGGGAGGGGCGAGGAGGAGAGCGCGCGAGGCGTTCCCTTTTCTTGGTGGCCCCGTCGATTGGGACGGACCTCGGCAGGCCCCAGTGCCCGATTCGCTTTCCCAGGAAAAAGGGGAAAAATCGGCAAAGAGGTTCCAGGCATCTTTTGTGTTCTCCCGAGTCGGTGACTCCCGTGTTTGTGGAGCTGCCGCGTGGCGGTACTTCTTCCGCTCGGGACTCCTCCTCAGCAGCTCGTGATCGCCATTACTGCTCAAGCTGGCGTTAAAGCCGCCATTTTTAGTGGCATTTCATCCGAGGTTGCACAATTTATGGTCGTGGCGAGACTTCACCTTTTGTATCATCGTGGTAGAGAGGGAGTCGTTTAGAATAAGGTGCTTAAATCAGGCCCGCCTTGTCAGCCACAAACAAGCAGCTGCTCGCAACTCGCGTGATTGAGGGAGAACTGGAGATCGGTTTTGAACAGAGCATTGCTTTGTAGCCAAGGCTCCTTTTCTTCGCCTAAAACCAGGACTTACAGTTAATCATGCTTAACGCTTCCTCTCTAATATAGGTGTTGCTTCTGTCGATTACTAAAAGAACTGTGAATAGTATTTCTTTTCCCCTGCAGATAACCAAAATCCTTTGTGTGCAGTGGGCATAATATTTTACCAGTTGTAATGAGGTTGTATTAAACTTGAAGGAATATTGTACTTTGTAGCAATATCAAGCTCATTACAAATTTAAAATTATCGGTTAATTTCTGTTATTTCAGTGTTAGAACATTTTGAGTCCTAATTGTACATTAATTTTGCAAGTTTGTCTAAAAAAGTTCAGATCATATTTTAGAATTCTCGGTTGAGCTTACATTCATTGTTCTTCCAAGATGAGCTATTTAAACTTAATATAGATATTCTATAAAAACGTTATAAAAATTACATATGCTGGAATTTACTTTGATGACCTGTTCCAATGTAATTTGCTTGTTAAAAGAATTATACATATATAGAAATAAATTTTAGCTATCAAAGCAGGCAACCTGCACTTGGTAAGAAAAAGAAAGCAGCAGAAATATATTTTTTCTTAACAATAAATATTTGTGCTTTCAGATAGAAATTAAAATTATTAAAATTAACTTGTGCCAAAATATAGCATGGTCTGTTGATAAAGTTAATCAAAGGAATAAATGCTGCAGAATAACAATATATTTGCTAAAATACATTTATTGATCCACTTTTTATGTTAATTCTTGCAGCCTAACCTATAAATTGAGAGCCAGTTCAGTTTAGTGGTTAAGGTGCTGGACTAGAAGCCAGGAAAACCTGGGTTTTGTCCTACTTTAGGGATAGAGGTCATAGAGTGATTTTGGACTAGTCACTTTACCTCAACTCTAGGAAAAATGCAGTGACAAATATGAACAATCATTGTCCATGTAGTTGCCAGGAGTCAAGACTGACTAGATACACATACTCCCCTGTAACTTAACAAGATCATCCCTTCATGTATGCTGCTTTTTCATAGGCTACGGATTGTTGATCCCGCCCAGAAGATTTACTTGGCAAAGATATATAATACTGGTAAGTGCTGGCAACCCGTTGCTAACCTCTGTCATGTTCTCTAAAAGCTGATGATTCTGTTGGAGCACTTCGATATATTTATATTTAATCGGTTTTGTCTTCAAGATCGAAAACAATGGAGACTGAACAGCAAGAGGAGACCTTTACTAACACAGAGACAAATGGTAAGTTTATAAATGATAAAATAGTAAATTTACAATACTAATAATAGGATTTATTATGAGCCCCATAACAGTTACTAGAACTTGAAACATGCTCCCTGTATTCCAAGTGAGGGTTTAGGGATTAGTGTAAATTTGTTTTGCTGTCGATTTTTCTTCTTGTAACACATTCACAAAATCCTGCTTGAGATTTCAGACTCTTATTACATCTTCATTTTTATAATTTTGATTAAAATTTAATTTAAAAGGCCCAAAATAGTTCATTTATTCTTGTGAAATATTTATCTTCCGCAATTTTAAAGGGCTTTGTCAATGTTATTTTGGTAATGGTGGTAAGGTATATGATAGATAAGTAAATTATTGGTGCATGAAATAAAGATGCATGAGCTTCCGTGCTTCAAGAATCCATTAAAAAGCAATTTTTGTAAACAATTTTTCTTTTAAATATTAGGCAAACGACCAGCTGAGGATATAGAAGAGGAACAGGCCTTCAAAAGGTCAAGGAACACTGATGAGATGGTGGAACTGCGCATTCTGCTTCAGAGCAAAGTATGTTTATTTCCCAATTTACTGACTACATTAACTCCCATCTCCACCCCCCCAAAAGTTTATTCTTTATTGAAGCTATTTGGGAAACTTTAAACTATTTCATAACCTTTTTTTTAAGAATGCTGGAGCAGTAATTGGCAAAGGTGGCAAAAATATTAAAGCACTTCGTACAGACGTGAGTATTTACACGCTAAACCCTGATTATTTTACAAAACATAGCATTAAGAATTTATTTCTAGTAATGTATTATTTAAGTAATAAGTTAGTCTAAGCCACTTATAATCCTCTTTAAATTCAAGTCTCACAATTTGTTCTTAGAATTAAGACATAAAGTAATATGGTGAGATTCCTATCCTTTATTTTACAGTAACTACAAAGAGTGGTAGCATATTTACTTTTTTATACTTGAAAAATTGTTAAAAATAGTTGTTTTTAGAAAACATTACAGATTACTATTCTTAGGTATACAATGCTTTTTGTCGCTAGGCTTATTTCTCTAATAGAGAAAGATTCATATGAATATTTTATATATAGAAACAGCATGGTAGCTACATTCTCATCTGGAAGGAATTTTATGTGAATGTAACTTTAAATATATTTACACATTTTTAGTGGGTTGACTCTTGTGAATAGACACGTTTAGCATTATCTAAGCTTTATAGTTTAGCACCAAACTTTGTAAAAAGCAATATCTTTATTGTGCATAATCTTTTCAATATAGTAATACTCTTATTTAATGAATTATTTGGCACTACATTGTTTCACATTGTGTTTGATATTTTCATTATATTGTAAAATAAACTCTTGTAGAATGTTATAACTGTCAACCTTTAGTTATTAGATCTGAGGTATAAGCAAGGACTGGGTAGTAATCACTTGTACATTAACTGACCTTTCTGAAGCTAGAGTACTTAAAATTTCACATACCTAAATCCAGATTTCATACACATAATTCCTGGATTAGTAGTGGCTTTCCCTATTTCCCAGGATTTCAGTAAACTGAATCTCTACAGATCTTGTGTCTACCCTCATGAGCCAGCCTGCTACTGCAACTTTTAACGTTCAAAGTAGTTTAGGCCAAGTAACTCATTATTACGGTCCATAACTGTTAAGCCACTGTCAATGTAGCTATCCGTTATTGTGTTAAGTCTTCAGAACAACTTAAGCTTGTAATGAGTATAGTTTGTATTAAATTAAAATTTATTGCTTTTCCCCCTCTTCCCTCTCCTTGTTTTTTTGGCCATATATCTCTCCGTTGCCCATGTACTGGATCGACTTGCCCCTGCGTTGCCCACCATGACGTTGGCCCATCCGCCCCTGAACGCCCATGTGAAAACCCTGGTTGGCTATGCCCAAAAATGTGCTCGTTGCCAAACGGGTGCCTTACTTGACAACTTCTGATTGAATGCCCATGCCCATTGCCAACATCCACGAACGCCAATGACCAATGCAGTACAATGCCAGTGTTTCAGTCCCAGACAGCAGTGGCCCCGAGCGGTATGTCCCAACAGTTTATGCCTCACTGCCTGATTAGAAAGAGAGAAATGTATATTATTACCTGCCTTTTATATAATTAAATAGTATCCCCGTAGACGGTGTATTGTTTTTAAGTTTTCTGTCTTATTTTCCCCATTAAGTCTTTTTGTCACTGAACTTTTACGTGAGTTGCCCACCCAACAAACCACTAATTTTATTTCAATGGAAGGAGCACAGCTACAATTGTATATTTTCTGCATTGTAAATCAGATTGTTTCAAAATAGTCTCTCGCTCTGCTCTGTCTTTGTGGCCCACCTTGCTCCCTCAGCATTGCCTGTTCATAATTTTTCTGATGAAATGCTAACTCCTGGTTCACTCTCCTTCACTTCTCATTTGTGTTGTCTTTTTGTCTTGCGTTTGTATTTCTTTTCTTGCAGAGCCCATTAGTAATCTAATTTTTAACTGGTCTCATAACCCTATTCCAAATACAGTGTTCACCTCTTGCATATTCACGTTCCTTATGAGAAGGTGTGCCAGTTTAATAATGTAATAGTGAGGGTGTCCTAAATTAATGGTGGCGGGGAACATGAATATTCACTCCTGCTTTCAATTCTTCATCAGTATCTTGTCCACTTAATCTGACTCCTTCCAAGAAACTCATTCGCTATCTCCCAAACCTTATTTTAAACTTATACCATTTATAATATTGGGCATAAACAAAGGTGCATGTTCTGTATCTTCAGTAAACAGAATTAAGTGGGGAATATTAACTGTAGGTTCTGTTCTATGAATTGATTTATAATCTGCATACATATGAATATATAACTTACTTCATTTCCCCCTCCCCTCTTTTTGTAACACCTTGATGTGATTTAACAGTATATTGAGTATAAGTGCAGATATTGAAACAATTGGAGAAATTCTGAAGAAAATTATCCCAACACTGGAAGAGGTGAGTATTTATCTATTTCACATTACATAACCAAATCTTTAGATCTGGATGCACTTGTTTTGATAGTGAACTTTACCATTTAACACAAGAAAGCATGTCTAAAAGGTGGTGGCACATATGGAAGAATTGTATATTGGAATTACAGGAACTAGGAAATTCTCTTCTGCCAAGTAAGATCATAATGGTACCTAGTTCAGTATTCTTGAATTGATTGACAGCCATTTTCCAAGACCTCATAGTAGACATTTTTTATCCTTCCCCATTAGCAAAATCATATAGTATTTTAACATTTCAGACACTATAAAGATCATTGTCTAATCACATACTAATAAGTAAGGGTTAGTTGGTCTTCCAATACATATGACTATCTGATGTAAAAAAAAAATCTGGATGGAAAATCTATTAATGTAAAGCCCTTAGCAGGATTATTTGCTTTAAGCCTCAAACTCCTAAACCATCATAATAATTTGAAATATAATTTTATTTGAATATGTTAACTGCAAATAACTAGAATGGGTTTCTTCCAATCACAACACAATTAAAAATAATAAATCTAGACCTGGTAGGTGGGGAGTCCTGGAAATTAGAACAGAAGAAAACCGCATATAGCAGCACTGTTTTAATTCAACATATATAACACTATATTTTAAAAAGATAGCAATTTAAATAATGTTCACATCATTCTCTTGTTAATTTCTTAAATCCTATAACAGTACCAGCATTACAAAGGAAGTGACTTTGACTGTGAATTGAGACTATTGATTCACCAGAGTTTGGCCGGAGGAATTATTGGTGTCAAGGGTGCTAAAATCAAAGAGCTTCGAGAGGTAACAAACCTGTCATTTGAAAGCCTTAAAAATAACTATTTTCTCAGCATAGATGTAGCCAGCTTTCTTTCATGTGTATTTATTTCCAGTGTGTCTATACCAGACCAGTTACATATCTGCAGACTGGATCATAAGAATTTTCAAAAAATACTACCTTTAATAGTTCTAAGTCTCCAAAAACCTGAGGAAAAACTATTTTCTGAAAGAAAATATTGGTGGAGAGAGTATTCCAGAGAATAAGGACAGCGATAATCATCCAGAATCCCACTTTCTGAATTAAGTAAATTTAAAGCAGAATGAGTAGGTCATTCAGAGTCAGCTTGGAGGAGGCTGTCCTGTAGTTATTTGCTGTTTACCCTGAAAGGATATAAAGGTTAAAACTTAATTGTGCTCCTAAAACCTGTTGGAAGCAAATGCAGCACCCAAAAAGTAGGTATTGCTGAATGGCTTGTACCATCAGTATGTAGGCTGCTGCATCCTGCACGTTGCTGTTTTGGGGTAATTGTCAGAAATTACTCAGTAGGTACTAGAAATACAATAGTCAACTGTGTGATGTGGAATTAGGAAAATAATGCATCAAGGGTAACATTGTAAATACATGTGAGATTTAGTGTCAACTATGCTTGTAGAATCTCAACATAAAAAAGCCTAAATATTTTATAATTTAGGGAAATATGCTTTTTCCTTTCAATGAAGGAAAGGGAGAAATTATTTTAGCTAAGTACTAAAATTATCATAGTCTGAGCATGTTGGATAGGGCTATACTTAAACCTATTTTGCATTTTTCAGCTAAACTTCATATTGCTTAAAGTTTCTAAATGGTTTTTTTTAGTGTGGCTTATCCATTAGTGAGTGGAAACAAGTAATATAATAATGGCAATAGTTTATGTAGCCATTATTCTTGGTAGTCTAAAGGATCACCGAATATTATGCCAATTAAAATAGTTAAACATTAATTCAGTGGAACACAAAGGTCATGTTTAAGTACTATGTCAAGCAGCCCAACTGAATAAATTTTGCAAAAGTATTAACGATACTGTATTGTACATAATGAACCTTTGGCACTAAAGAGACTAGGGTACAGATAATTAATTTCCGGTACCCAAAATAGAGGCTTAGCAACACAATGAAAACTGCATTATAACATGTAGCTCTATTTTAGATTTTAAAACCTGGAGATTTGATTCTGCTTTCTTTATTTTCATGAAGGGGATATGCTACAATAGAATTTCTTGGACATTAATGTTCTGATATGCGTCACCAGTATTGTCATTCTGGATTGATCTATTCAGTAGGTGAATTGTTCTGCCAGCTAAAGATCTTTTCTGTGCTAGCATATGAGATTCTGTACATTGCATTACTTTTCCAAAAGATGCTGTCTAGAATTGTGACTGGTAAAAGGATTTGGTTGAAGGTGACAAATGAAATCCATTACAGGAAAAAGTGATTTTTCAGTTCAGATGTAGTGGAAAAGGTTATTCAGAGTGAGTTTAATGAAGATCAGAGTTTTAACAGCAGTATTAAACATTATTAAGCTTATGTGAGGAAAATAGGAGGATTTGTTGGATATGTTCACTGCCTTGAGTTATAAAAACAATAAGGAGGGATATGCATAAATAAAGTGACTGGCTTAAAAGTTTCTTCATTTTCTTGACAGAACACTCAAACCACTATTAAGCTTTTCCAAGAATGTTGCCCTCATTCTTCTGACAGAGTGGTATTAATTGGTGGAAAACCTGATAGAGTTGTGGAATGCATCAAAATAATATTGGATCTTATATCAGAGGTAATTTAATCTAAGAACACATTTGCATACTTATCCCCCTCTATGTATAAAGTCTATTTAAAATTGAATATGTAGGCATATAGTAATGTATAGAAAGGCAAAGCTGTTTAGCTGATACAGGATTAGATTTTAGATTAGACACTTTTAAAATAGATACTATCTACTTTTATTGCTGTTTTATTTCTTTTTAACAGTACAATTAGGATAGTGTATTAATAAGCAAATGCGATGCAAAATTTACAAAGATTTAAAATGAGATGACTGAATATAGTGAATTATTTATATTTCTCTTTTTTATTTTAGTCACCAATAAAAGGACGTGCACAGCCTTATGATCCCAATTTTTATGATGAAACTTATGACTATGGTGGATTTACCATGATGTTTGATGACAGAAGAGGGCGTCCTGTGGGGTTTCCAATGCGGGGCAGAGGGGGCTTCGATCGAATGCCTCCTGGCCGTGGTCGCCCCATGCCCCCACGAAGAGATTATGATGATATGAGCCCTCGCAGAGGACCGCCTCCACCTCCTCCAGGTCGTGGAGGTAGAGGTGGCAGCAGAGCTCGCAATCTTCCTCTTCCTCCCCCTCCTCCTCCTAGAGGCGGGTAAGTTTACTTTCGTAAAATTCTCATTAAGGATAATCTCTCTTGAGTATGTGTTCAGCAGAACTAGGGATGGAGATAAAGAGACTACAAGTAGTTTGCGCAAGTTTTAGTAAGAATGAACCAGGAATAAGTGCAACTTTGATAGCTGGATATTGTCCTACTAAATTAAAAGCAGATATGCCTCATTCTTACCACCAAATGAATTTGCTATTTATCACCAAATGAATTTGTATTTTGAAATGTGAGAAAGTGGGAGAAAAGTAAAATTGCAGTACGATGCAGATAAATATTCTAAATTATTTATCTTATATTCCTAAGGGACCTTATGTCTTATGATCGAAGAGGCAGACCCGGGGATCGTTATGATGGAATGGTAAGTTTGATTTAATAGAATAAATCTGACCATGTGAGCATACTGTATTTTTCTAAAGAAATACCAGAGATAGAATGTCCATTTTTATTTCAAACCAGCTTTGAATTTAGCAAGATTTTCAAAATACTGATATGTTGATTACATGTATTTTTAAAATCAGTGTGGCATTTGTATAAGGAAATAGTTATACCTTTTAACTGAAAAAAATCAGCTAGTTTTAAACTTAAGAGATTTTACACATTTGAGAAAACAGATTATATATTCTCACTATTATTAAAAACAAATATAAAATTACATTTAGGTTCAAAATATGGGATATTTTTCAGCTCTGATGTTGGAATTTGTTACTCCAAATGTGATTCCCTGTTTACAGAATGGGGATGTTCTCCCAAATTTTCTTAGCAAGAGGTTGTTAAGATGTTGAAAAGATAGTTGGATTGTTAGCAGATGCCCATTTTTAGAGCAATCAATTCTGTACTTTGGAATGAATATTGCAGGAAAAATGTGTGTTAAGCAACAGTTTAAGTGGCTATTGGTACAACTGTTTCATGCAAAGAAAGGCTTAAATCCACAGTTTTCTTCTTTGTGTTGCAATATTACCTGACCAAAACTCAACTGAGATGGGGTTTTTGTGGAATGGTGAGGAACAATTTATTTCTCCCTGTTCCAACTACAACAAAGTTCTTCTCCACTACTGAAAAGGGGAGGGAGGGCATCCTTAGGAAGGAGAGGTAATGGTAATAGCCTTTCCTCTTCTGCCAGTGAGATTCCTTTTATTAAATCAGTGACTTTCAGAAGCCCTTCTATTAGGGAACAACTTTTACCTTATGAAACGCACACGTTTGGTTTAATTTATAAGTTAATGCAATTTAAACCATTTGTATGTATTATATGACCATGACCATATGCATGCATAATATAATTGCCTTGATGTTCGATGTTCAGGATTTTTTCCCTTGAGTATGTAATAGTAATTCATCTGAGACATCTGAATATTGTGAGAATGTTTCGCCTTGTTAGTGCTTTGTTTACAGCAATACAATAGTATATGTGACTGAGCAGTTTCTGTTAAAAAAAGTTCTTGCTTTTCCTTGTTTTTTTATCATGATTCAAAGAGTGTTTTGCTATTGCTTTTTAAGTAAGACAAATTGTGATTAAGGATTCATCAGTTCTGTATTTGTTTATAAGGGAATAAGTCCCACTGAATTTAGCAAAACTTGCTTCTAACTGTATGATTGTACTTTTAAGTCTTAATGTTTAATCTGTACAATGTACTAATTTGCATAAAGCAGAATATGCATGTTTCTGGAACTATTCTGTCTGCATAAAATTATAGTAGAATTGTTCCACCAAAAATATATGGATGATTGAGGTGTTAAAATTAATACATTGCTTTTTGAATGCACGTGTTTTAAAATCGTAAATTGGAAGTTAAACTAATTTAACTCCAAAGAATGAAGTATATTGATCCCTTTATCTTTAGCTAGGAGATGTGTATTTCTATTCATTGTACAGCAAATTGTAATAGCATTTTGACCAGAAGTGCTTGATTCTGCATTATGGCAGTCAGTTAATACACATAGGAAGTAAATATTTTGGATCTAGAAATTCACCCAGTAGTCTTTCATTGGCATTAGAAGAAGGAATGAGGTGATTCCTCTTTGATTTCCTCTGCAGCCCTGAATTGCTATCGTCCTTCTAAGGCTGCAGATGACCCTTTCTTGAGTGGGAAGCTCTATTGGATCCAAAATTCTTCACTGAAGATTCTTTGTATTTATTGTATAACTGGAGCAAGTCTGGATTAATGAACATTGTCATAGTGTATTTCAGTCTGTAACTCAGCAATAAATAACATTTTGTGTATGAGTGTGCTTAAATTGCCAGTATTTCGAGAGTGTCCTTGTTTTTCTTACTCTCTTATACTCTCAAGTTCTATGATAACTCGATATTCATCTGACATGATTAATAGTAAAACTATAGCTTTCATACACTTATAATGATACTATAATTTAGAACTTGGCTTACAATTTTGCTTGAAGATCCTCACTGATTTCCTCCCCTCCCCCCTTTCTTTGTGCTGTGTTCTGCTTGGCAAGATGATGCAGTGTCATGTCAGTGCTTGTGATGACATAGAAACACCAGAAATGGTAGGTACATTTTCTGTCTCCCTTGTAGAGTTAGGTGATTTACTGGCGTTTGTGAAAGGGAAGAAAAATGTCTTAAACATACTCTTGATACAAGAGCAGATTAATCAAGAGCTAATTTTACTGATAGCTTGCCCTAGGGAAAAACTGCTAAATTTCATTACATTTTAGTGATGAAGTAAAATCTGAAATCCTCTTCCCTGAAAATAATTACCATTGAATTAGATGGGATGTATTTCTAAATAGGCAAATATAATGCTTTCTTTGATCATGGTTTGCAACATTTCTCCCTGCAATTTCACCTTGAGATATCTGATATAAAGTCTAAATACTTTTTAATGCAAGGTTCTCATTAGATGCCAGTTTGGGTCTAAAGATACATGACATAAGATTCTTGTTTTTATTTTGTGAAATATTTTCACAATATTATATAGCTTAAAATTGCTTATGTGAAAACTTAGACTTTGTTTTTCTCCCTTTTTTGTTAGTTCGAGGGTGGATCAGGTTATGGTAAGCTTTCGTGCATATGTATTGAACAAAATTTATAGTTTAGTCATTTAAAGGGCAAGATGCATACGTTTTAAATTAGACTATTCTTATGCAGGGGGTCGTGGTTCTTACGGAGATCTTGGTGGACCCATCATTACAACACAAGTAACAATACCCAAAGACGTAAGTATAAAGTTTGCTTCTTTTTGACTTTTCTTAACAAAAAGTAATTTTCTAGTTTGTTATATTTACTTAAGTTCCAGTACCAAATTTATACGCTGGTCAGAATATGATGAAAATAAGAAAAACTGTTTTTTTTTTTCATTTGCATGTACCAGTCATTATCTTGTTTTTTCATGCTAATTATGGATTAGAAGTTACTAGTTCAGTAAAATATACTCTTATTTTCAGCTGGCTGGTTCTATTATTGGAAAAGGCGGTCAGAGGATCAAACAGATACGCCATGAGTCAGGAGCTTCAATCAAAATCGATGAACCCTTAGAGGGCTCAGAAGATCGAATAATAACTATTACAGGCACACAGGATCAGATTCAAAATGCACAGTATTTACTGCAAAACAGGCAAGTTGCCTTTAAGTTGTGACTTACTAATTTCAAGTAGATGTATTGCTTTTGTATGTTTTTATAAAGAGAGCATTTAGAGAGAAAAATCAGTCATACTATATACTAACTTCTCAATTTAGTAGTATGCTTTCTGTTCTGTCTTCCATTCTTGCTCACTGAAGAAGCACTCAAAACTAATCTTTCAGGAAGTGTCTTTAACCAAAGCAGCTCTAATTTCTCTGGTGAAAACTGCTGCAAAAAGCCTACTTTAATCTTATATAGAGCCTGTAGAAAATATAGAAGATTTCAGTTGGATGTTGGTCTAGTTCTGTGTGGAAGACTAGTGATTTTGTTGTTTTTAGATTACTAAAGTGACAACAAATCGCAGTCTACCATATGGCACAGTCCATGCCTCTACAGGACAAGTTGAAAGCTTTTGTTGCTGTTACTGCAGCATTTCACACCTTCCTTTTCTGCCATGTATAACAACTTTAGATTTTACATGCTTTTCTTTAATAGCAACTATTTAGTGAGCATCTTGTAATGTATAACTTTAATTTTGCTTGTAGATTAGCTACTAATTATAAGTTGATAAATGTTATGTTTTATATAATTTTATATAATTTTATATTTGTAAATGTATTTGTAAATATTGATTCAAGTTGTTTGTGCAACCATTCTAATATATGCCTTTTTTTTTCTTTTTTCCTTATAGTGTGAAGCAGTATGCAGATGTTGAAGGATTCTAATGCAAGATATTTTTTCTTTTTTATAGTGTGAAGCAGTATTCTGGAAAGTTTTTCTAAGACTAGTGAAGAACTGAAGGAGTCCTGCATCTTTTTTTTTTCTTAAATCTGCTTCTGTTTAAAAAGCCAACATTCCTCTGCTTCATAGGTGTTCTGCATTTGAGGTGTAGTGAAATTTTTGCTGTCACCAGATGTAATGTTTTAGTTCTTTACATATAGGTGGGTGGGGCTGGGACGGCCTGCAAAACTAACATTGGTATTTTGAAACAGCAGCAGAGATGGTAGATTTTTTTTTCTATGTTGGTTGTAAACTGTAATGTTTTCTGTCACTTGTGAACCCATCTGCTTTATACTTTTTTTTTTGAAATGGGGTGGTAACACTGATAGTCTGCTTACCCCAACCTCCATTCAATGCAGTGTGCGAAATGTAAGCGCCCTTTTGTAAAATGTTCTATGATTTTAAAAATAAATTCAGTGAAACAATTCTTGCAGTTCTTTCTTTATGAGTATTTTCATAGTTAAAATACACTCTACAGTCTACATTTATTGTGCTTGGCTTTTTTCCCTTATCTATACCGGAGAAGCAGAGTACCAGTTCAAATATTTTGGTAAATGGGAAGTATTGATTGCACTGGTTTTAACTTTGGTATGTGTAAATAAATTAACATATATGGTTTTCTTTCTGTTGCTCAAGTTGTATTTCACTAATTGTATTGCATTACGTTGGTTTAAATAAAATCTTACAAAACCTGTTTTGTCAATTAATAGCAAGCAATTATAGAAAATACTAAAAGCTTGATAATAGCCTTGGCAACTTTGCCCATTTTCAACTGTAATTTGTTTAATATGTTTCCATTGTACAAAGATTTGAATGAAATAATTGTATCTTTCATATTGACTGGCATAGGAAATGCGTGCTAAATCAACCAATGTTTTCATGTAAATCCTGGCCATTTGTACTGATAGTTTCCAAGGTTATTTCTTTTACTGAAATAAAATAAAAATTGTAATAATACTGAGCTGAACGTGAATGTGACAGATCCTGTTTTTTAATAGTTTTTGTTGTGTTTTAACTTCATACTAAACAAAACCATTCCTTCCTGTTTGCAATTATATAAGATACTTCAAGACCATGCAAAAACTTTCAACCTCGTATAAGCAAAACAGCCTAGGTTTACATTACCTTGTCAAGTAAGTGTTGTTGAAAATCGATGGGATTTCTATGAATGAATTATACTTACTAGTAAAGTTCTTAGTTTCTGAATGAACGGTGTTTCCAAGTGTTCCCTGTGCAGGGAGAAAGTCCTGATATAAAAAGGGACCCTGTAGGATGGTGTTGGATGATTTTTAAAAAAGTAATAGGAAATGTTAAAAACCAGTAAGACCCACATGGTGTGAAGAGGATTGAATTACATACTACAGTTGCTGAACTGAAGATTTTCAAGAGTTCACATTTCAAAACTGCATAAACTTGTTAGGGGTCAAAATTGATTTACCCACATACACACTTCTAAGTTAGGCTGGTTAAAAGGTGGTCCGATTCTGCCTTGGTTACAAAAACAATGGAGTGAAAGTGGGCCAGTTAACCACCTGCACCAAGTAAGAAGGCCACTTTTGAAAAGCTTGTAAAGTCTGCGTGGACCGAAAATTGTAGCTGCCAGGAGTCATCACTAATGGTGCAAAAAAAGAAACGCAATCCACCAAAGATTCACCATTCCACCAAATACAGCAAAACATGGATGTAGCTGCTCGCGGTATAAGAGCATGTTGCAGCTGGCGTCGATATCCGGTGGCCCAAGTTTCGCACTAATTTATGCAAATATAGTCCATTCTGATTGGAGGGTGACGATTGGAGAAAGATTGAAACGAAGAAACGCCGTTTTGTATCGACGGAGATCACTCGTGGGTTTACTGAGCAAGCATACCCAAATCGAGTACGGTATTTTAAAAGGTAAGATGGATTTGATCTCTTGGCGAGACTTTGTGACATTTTGCTAGAAGTCTGCACACTTCCGGGTATTTTCCGTAGGCCTAAGATCCTTGTTTGGCCATGTGAATATTGATCGAGGAAAGGAAACACATTTTTGTTCTCTTCCTGCCTGTCATGAAAACCGTAGAAACGGGCAAGAATCAAATACCAACCTGAATGCGACTTGGCGCCTGTCGGTGTGGAACTGCGCCAGGGAATCGGATTGGCAAATGAGCGCTGCTCCTGTTGGTAATCCGCTTCTGGCCGCGCCGCTTTTGTGTGTTCGATCACTGGCACTGGACTAGATCAACATTTCAAAATTCTGATGTAGAGAAAAAGCGCAACCCTAAAGTGGCCTCGCTGTTACTTTGTAACAAGATTTCCTAAAGCCATCGGTGAAAGTGCTAATCGTGGCGGTTATGGGGGACAAAAGATGGGGTGGAACTTTTTTCTATTGTTCGAGTGAACCCTTGTTAGGTTGGCTGAGAATAGGAGCGCTTTCTATCACTTCATCTCTGCCGTTCATGCATTCATTAAAAGGTGTATCTCCCTCTGATGAAAAGACATCGCTTTGACTATTTTATTAGGCAATATTGGTTTTTAACTGAGGAGGGTTGGGGAAAGTTTTCTAAAAATCAAAATACTGTATTGGTCACCGACACAATCTCTGCATTCAGTGGGCGGAGCTAAAGCCTTCAGAGCAATCACAACTAGTTTTATTTCTATGGGAAACCGTGGCTGTTGGTTGATTATAAAAGCTTGGGTTTAAAATAGGACTAGCCTAACCCTTGGTTGAAGAAAGATATTAACTTTTTGCTATTATCTAGTGGTCGTCCAATTTTTTGCAGCCCAGATCTGGTAGTCCTTCATAAAAGAAGACTCAGGGCAGAGGTGAGACTTAAGAAGTGAAACAAAAAGAAACAAAAGTCAGAAGAAGACAATGGCATAGACTTCGTCCCTGAAGTCCTCAAGAATTGGATTCAATTTGGCGAAGATTCTACATGTTATTCTCCCATTGCAATTTTGCTTTCTGAGACAGATATCAGATAACCTTGCATGACCAATCTATTTATCTCTTGTACCTTTGAAGAAAGCTTAAATGACTGGTTGACTTGGGGAAAGGCACTCTGAAAGAAAAAAAATCAGAAATTTATTTATTTATTTATGTTGAAAATATTGGAATCACAAACTTCATTTCTCACCCATTTCTTGAATATCTACGTGATAATGTTCATATATACCCTTCTGTTAACACCTGAAATCCTTGACACTTTTGGAAAGAGTTCTGTTTATAATGCCACAAATTTGCTGTTTTCAATATATGGTCCGCAAGGATGGTTTGATCATTAAAAAACATTGCAAAGTGCTACAGTTAAAGAATAAATATGTATCCATCCACATGGCTTTTGTGTAATTCCCCATTCTCTTCAATTTGAGCTTGGCTCAGTAAGATGTTTTGTTATTTTAATATATATGCAATTAGCTAGATAAAGGCTTTGCCTCAGCAGAGAACAAACATTGTTGCTGAAATTGGTGCTGCTGCTTGAAGAACAGAAACGTTTTACATTTTTGAAGGGTAGAGTGGTATACAAATTTGAGAATAAGTGCTGTCAAACTGATAGAATTTACTGCTGCATAACCTGTACAGGGATTGATTACAATTTGGAGAGACCTGGGAAGATAAATGGATTGTCAACAGAATAAATGTTATATATCTTTCTTGAATTCTATCAACTCTGTATTTACAGGTCAAAGACTAACATTTATCACATTTATTCAGAAACAAAGAAAATATGGAAGTGATTTTAAATCCTAAAGAATCTGCCAAGTTTATAGCAGAAAACAGCAAAGATGTGTATATTGAAGATGGTGGTGTGCAAAAGGTTGCAGAGATGTTGTTCGATAAAGTCACAGAGAAGGAATTCAGTGTGGCTGGCTGGAAATCTTCTCATGAGTTAAATCCTCAAGAAGCAAGTGAAGATGCAGTGAACTGGGTATTTGTTGCTGATGTGCTCAATTTTTCCTTTTGGTCTGAACATGAAGACCATAAATGCTTGGTAAAATACAAAGGCAAGACTTACAGTGGCTATTGGTCTCTTTGTGCTGCAATCAACAGAGCACTAGATGAAGGTTAGTTTTCTGAATTACACTGAATAATCATTAGATGTACAGCTGAAAGGTATGTTTGGACTTTACACTACTGATAAATAGCAATAGAATAAACAAGACTCTTCCATGAAGTAGAATACAATCGATAAGAAATTACAGGTAGTCCTTGACTTATGGCCAAAATGGAGCCCAACATTTCCATTGCTAAGCAAGACATGGTTAAGTGAGTTTTGCAACATTTTAAAACTTTTTTGCCATGGTTGTTAAATCATTCAGCACATCTGACTTCCCTCATTGACTTTGTCGGAAGCTGGCTGGCAAAATTACAAATGGTGATCACATCACCCCAGGACAAGCGCAATTGTTCTAAATACATGCCAGTTACCAAGTCTCCAAATTTTGATCACATGACCAATGGGGATGTTGCAATGTTCCTAAGTATGAAAACTGGTCATGTCAGTTTTTTCAGGGCCATTGTAACTTCAAAAGGGCCTTGGTGGTGCAGGCTGTTAAACGCCTAGCACTTAATTCCAGCTGCCTGCAATTAGTGCAGGCTCGAATCCCACCAGGCTCAAGGTTGACTCAGCCTTCCATCCTCTTCGGGAGGTAAATTGAGGACCCAAGATTGTTGGGGGCAATAAGCTGACTTTGTAAAAATGCCACTGGGGGGGCCAAAAAAAAAGCCCTAGTAATAAGCAGGCATATACAATGGAATGAAGGCTATTGCTGAGCGCATTGGGTTGTGCTCCGAAGATTGTAAGCCGCCCTGAGTCTCCGGAGAAGGGCGGGATATAAATATGAATTTTAAAAAAGGTTACTATGATTCTAAGTCAAGGATTACTTGCAGGTGATTATGTATGTAATTTCATATAGTGCCATCAAATAGTGCCATCTTGTTGTGTAATGTAACATGGAATCACTCCAGTGGCTAAGCAACCTGTTACACTGAATGAGCAGCATAAAAAATATGTACTCCCATTCCAAAGTATCAAGACTCAAATTAGGCTTACTTTTTTCCCTCTCCAGAATCTACCCATCAGACCAGGAATTGGACAAAATAAAATAAAGGCATTCCCATTGGAGGGATTTCCCCTCTTTTAATTTTCTCTGCCAGAAGGAAGAATATGGAGAAACTTGGCTGCAATAGCAGAAGGAGGGGATTAATTCTTAGAGGCTTCCGCCCTACAAATCTGACTGGGATTAATCTGGATTAGGATCTGAAATTTACTTTCAACAATAACAAAATAAAGATTAGGAAACTTCACATGACTTGCCTTATTATAAAGCATTAGGTGAAAAAGGATCAGAACATGACTATAAAGAATAATATATATGTTTCTTACCTTGCCTCTGCTTTGGATACTTGGCCCCAAATCGATGTTGTCATGGTATCAGACAAGCCTTGAGGGCAGTGTAGTTGAAGGCAGATGGCCCAGACTGGAAAGTTGCCTCTTCAAATTTCTCTTGCAGTCTTCTCCCAATAAACAGGGAAATATATCAACAGAATTAGGCCGTGCTGAGTAAGATGCATGCCTTTGTGAAATTTACAAATAGAGCATTAGCAGGAAAAACCAACATCTTCCTCTTGTTTAGTTTAAACATCTGGCTGGTATTCAGATGCATTATTTAATTTTCACAACTGATAGTTTTTAATAGAAAAAGTAAGTTAACATTTCATTGATTTATATCTGTCAACATATATGTCAGAAGAAGCATTAGAATCTTACGTTTGGAAGAGGATACTAAGAAAATAATTTAAAAAATGATTTAATAAGACTGGACAGTTACTACCACTACTACTTTGGAGACCTCAGCTGTTTATGTAAACAACCCTAAATAAAATATAAAACAATTTCTTGTTTGGCAATTATGAAATGCTCACAAGGACTTACTCTGGTCATTTACTTCACTCTTTTCTGCTTATTGCCAATCATGTAATTGAATTCCAGTTCAAATAAAGATCTTTTAATTGCTTACAATTGCAAGAACCACAGCTTGTTTTGCAAGGTCTCTAACTATTGGAGCCTTCAGCATCATCTGGTCAAAAAATGGCTAAGCAGGATTAGGCTACGAGAGATTGACCAATCGTACTAAATTGCTTCTGTGCTGTTTCGCAGAAAACTTGCATGGACAGGTCTTTGAAGTCACCAGCAGTCAAAGTCAATTCAAGGACAACATTAGCGTATCCTTCTCCCTTTCTCCTGAATGATCATCAACTACTGAGTTGTCTTCACTAATGTCAATCAAAGGAAAAAAATATTTTTTAAAATTACAAATATTTCCATTTTTAAAAAAATAATCTGAATAAAAAAGTATATTAAATTGTAATTCCAATAGCAGGTCCAGTATATCATATTTAGAGGTAAATTAACTGAGAAGTAAATTGTTTTGTTGATCCAATAATCAGCCTAAATAAATTCTGTTTAATTGTTTCCTAACTGGAACATTTTAAAAATTTCTTTGTCTTGTGTTTTACTAATTATCTCAAATGATTTTTTATTTGTTGCCCTTTCTGAAGGAACACCCATTACTAGTGCTTCTTATTATGCCACTATGACCTTGGATCAGGTGAAGCATGTATTTTGTTCTGATACAGAGGTACCTATGCCTTTAATCGAGGAGAGACATCGTGTACTAAATGAAGCTGGAACAATTCTGCTGGAGAAATTTGGGGGCTCCTACCTCACATGTGTTAAAGAAAGTGGAAAAAGTGCCCAAAAATTATTACAGATAATAGTGGAAAATTTCCCATCTTTTAGAGATGAAGCTACATTTCAGGTAAATCTCTTATAGGCTGCATTTTCAGCTAACCTCTTGGTTTCATTTTTTTTAAATGAGAAAAATGGACAGTGAACTGCTGCATACCATAGTGTCTCATTTTCTGCTGTGGCACGTGGAAAATACCACAGCACACATCTCCTGTGATCTTATTATCTATAGCATAGTTAGCGAGGCCATTAATGGTGTGACCAATATTCCCAAACAGCTACAGAACTGAAACCACACATATTTGCATTAAAATTATTCCAATATGTATAAATAAAAACTATCACAATTTACCAAGATATATGATGACAATGGCAAGAATCCAGTGGGCACAATTTTGCAAAAGACAACCTTTGCTGATGATACAAGATTGAGAGCAATGGAGAAATAAACTATATCCAATATTCAAAACAAAAGTCTGACCAAATTAAGGCAGGAATGGCTCCCTTACATAAAACATATTTGTTAGCAAGGTAAGCTAGATTATGGCTTTCAGAGAAAAGAGTAATTGATTAAAACCACTGAAAAAAAATGACCCAAGCACAGAATATATCAGCAATAACCGAAAAAGCTTAAAGCAGGTTATAATTAAGTACTCTAGCAGATAATAGTTAGGGAAAAATGGAAGAGGGGGGGTGTTACTGAATACTTCTTTTTATAGTTTTGCTTTTACATCATATCTTATTGCATCTGTTTTTGATTTTTTGCAATGCTTAGGCAATAATGAAAATAATGTAAAAATAGTGTAGAGTACATAGTGTTCTCTCCTCCAATAGAGCAAGAACTTTATGGGGTAGGTTTGTGTTAAGATATAGTGACTGGCTCAGTCCTCCAGGAGATTTTTTCCATGTAGTGGACTTAACCCTGTATTTTCCCAATCCTAAGTCTGGCACTTTAACTTCCTCATGTATGAGCTGTCATGTTTCATATAATTCTCATCATATTTAGCTTCTTTTGAAATGAAAGGTGGTAAGAATAACATGTTGAAATAACAATTAAATTTTGTAAATGTGACTACATTCCAATTCTAATTACTTTGTTGTTGTTTCTCCTTTTCCTACAGAGTAGAAAGGTAGCTTTTTACAAACGGGCACAGATCCTTGTGGCTGACACCTGGAGTGTGTTGGACGGGAAAGGAGATGGCTGTTTTAGTGATATTTCCAAAATCTCTATATTTGCTGATTACAGGATACCACAAGTTCTTGTTCATTTAGGAGCAATGAGATATTCAGAAGAATTAATGGACAAACTTGAGGAAGGTATTAAATTATTCATGATCATGAAGAATTTCTATTTCATCTGTCACTTTGTATCAGTAGTCTTTTGATGTACAGCAGCAGAAATAAACATATAAGAGAAATTGAGAGTTATCTATTCCCAGAAAAAACAAATCTACAATTGTCTTCATTTGTGATAATCTACAATCCTGCATAGATATATTGGAGTAAGCCACAGTTGCTTACTTTTGAGTATAAATGTAAAATGTAAGTTTTGAGTATAAATGTAAAAGACAGTGCTAACTGAGTACCTTACTTTTTCACTTTTTATTCTTCAGAAAGAAAAAAGGGAAAAGTAAGATTCTATTCCAAATTTTCTGTACTGGTATTCCAGATATAGAATGTCATTTCTTGTCTAGGAATGAAGACATTTCATTTTAAAATTATTTCTAGGTGAGGAATTTGATTGCTAAAACATGTATACCCAGTTTCCCCCCCCCCCATATCTCAATCCATGTGTGTTTGTGTTTGCTAAATCTTATTTTCCTTTCATCCATCTATGTCCCTTTCTAACAGTATTGAGGAATCAAAAGTCCAGTTGGCAATTGTCACCACATAAATTAAACTCTTTGTACAAAAATGTCAGTGTCACTTTCATATACAAAGGGGCAGGTCTTTAGTCAGGTGGTTGCAACTATCATCTTAACCAACTGGGCTAAACTAATGTCTAGATTGCAATTCATTTTTTATTGTAGCTTTTTGGCGGTTGATATTGTGAGCTACCCAGGGTCACTATTTCAAAATAGTGTTTAAATCTAACTAAATAAAATTAAAAATCTAGAGGGGCTGTTTCATAATGCCAGAGCCATAATAGAAAGCAGACCCTGGCCTATCCTCATGTAACATAAGCAGGAAAAAACTAACAACTTCTTTTATATTAGATGGGAGGCAGTATAGTAATTACTTGATAGATTAAGATACTGAAAATATGTAACTTGAATGAACCCAGTTCATATATAAAAATGTTAGGTATGCATTGATTAAAATATTTCCTCTTATATTTCCATTTTCTTTATTCATGTTACTTTCTTTGATCCTTCCCTACCTTGCAGGGCATATGTTCCAGTTTGGAGATAATCAGGAAGTGGAGATTCGAGGTTGTAGTATTTGGTGTTGTGAGCTCATTTGCAGTAGTTTGCTTGAACTTTATAAAAAGAAAGGTGACAACATGAATGAAAAGATCAATGCCATTCTCCTTGATTATTATCTATGGGACTATGCTCGGGATCATCGAGAAGATATGAAAAGAGTACCTTTTCACCATGTACGTTCCATATACTATTAATACCACTTATAAATGATATAATATAAAGCATCAAAATCTTCAAAATTTCTATATATAATTTGGATTTTTTAAAAAAATTGGCATGGATGCCCATGTATTCACTTTAGATTTTTATCTTTAATCTCAACTTTATCAGAAGAAAGGCATATTCTTGCATATTGACATTCCAATTCTGTAAGCAATATATTTCTTTAATGGGTTTGATTAAAATGTATGAAACTAAAAAATCTGGATTACATATAAAATCAAAAGATATTTTACAAATTAATATTATTGTAATCAAATTATCTATTTGTGTGCATTTATCTGAGCATGCATTTGAGTAAAAACCATTTCAGTTTAAATTTGATGTATCTTCTGAAATTGTGTGCTGCTCATCAGGAATTGTTTTGTTCAAAATATTGTAATGTCATTCAGCAACATTGATTCAGTTTATACACAAGACTTTTAACCATTTTTTCCCTGAAATTACAACTAAAGAATAAAACCAACAACAAAAAGCAATCAGTAATATTTCAATTATTTAAAGTATTTTAAAAATGCGAAGGTGGAATTAACAAAAAGATTAACTGATTCTTTAGAAAACAACAACTTAATCCTTGTTTATTAAAATATAATTTCTAGTTGACTTGGCTGATGCAAAAGACTAAGCTGTAATTGAATGAGAAACTGCCAAGAAATCTTTGGATTGTAAGATAAAATGGGAAATATATATATATTTTAAATCTTAGAAAGTTTTTTTAAAGGCCTTAAACAATCCCCAGGAGTTGACCTCAATGCAAATATTTTTTTATCCTTTGATTCTTCTGCATGCAGATAACAGGTATTGAAATAGGCCCTTTCTATACAGATAGTCCTCAACTTACAACCATTACTTTAGTGACCGATTACAACAGCACTGAAAAAAGTGACTTATGACCATTTTTCACACTTCTGACTGTGGCAACATCCCCAGGTCATGTGATCAAAATTCAGATGCTTGGCAACTGATTTCTATTTATGACGGATGCAGTGTCCTGGGTCATGTGATCCTTTTGTGACCTTCTGATAAGCAAAGTCAATGGGGAAGCCAGATTCACTTTAATAACCGTGTTACTAATTTAACAGCAGCAGTGATTTATTTAATAACTGTGGCAAGAAAGTTCCTAAAATGGAGCAAAATTCACTTAACAACTCTCTCACTTAGCAGAAATTTTGGGCTCCACTGTGGTCATAAGTCAAGGACCTGTAGTAAAATCATGGATTTTTCCAAGCTGATATAGTATCATGTAAAGAAGAAAAACCATTCCTGAGCTTGACTTTAGGGGGTGATTTATCCAAACGGCTTTCAATTAGCTGAGAGGGGGGTGAGATGCATGTCCCCTGCATCAACAAGGACAGTTGGGAATGATAACATCTGAGGATACCATGTTGAGGAGATAGATGAAAGGTCTCCAAACTTGGCAACTTTAAGACTTGTGGATTTCAACTCTCAGAATTCCTCAGCCAGCAATAGTCCACAAGTCTTAAAGTTGCCAAGTTTGGGAACCCCTGAGTTAGATGTTTCATCACCATTTATGGTTTTTTTCCACGCACATATTCAGTAGCAATGGAATCAAGTGAAGCATTTCAGTGTAAATTAAGTTCATTTTCGTGGTCCCTTTGCTTAAGACACGGGTGTCCAACCTTGGCAACTATAAGACCTGTGGCGTTCAACTCCAGCATGGGAATTCTGGGAGTTGAAGTCGACAAGTCTTAAAAGTTGCCAAGGCTGGACACTCCTGCCTTAAAGTAAAAAGAAACAAATGCTTCTCTCCCGCCGCCAGCTTTCGGGGACGCTTGCCAGACCGCGTGGATGGCAACGCCGGTACCAGTGCGCCTGCGCCGAGGGAGCGCTCGGCGGGTCTATCAGACGAAGTTACGGCGGCGGTCTCAGGGAAGACGCTGGTACTTGTCAGCGGCGGGAGCGTTTCGTAGTTGCCTGGGGAACGAATGTAAACAAAAGGCGGAAGCAGTGGAGGAGGGGGTGCTACCGCTGTTGTTGCAGGCCAGCCTTGAAGTGGGAGTTTGAAGGCCCGCTGCAAGCTCGGCAAGGCAGGTGCTGCCTGACAAGCTGGTCCCGCCGCGAGCGAGTCCGTTTGGATCTTCAGCCGAAGCCTAACGTGAATAGCGCAAGCTACGCGGACGCGCTCGGGAGGGAGGAAGCGCTCGGGGGAGCTTGAGCGCGTCGGAGAGATCGGGAGGAAAGGGATAGTGGGGAGTGAGGCTGAGTAAAAAACCGGTTTTAAAAATCCTCTCATGTAGTAGTCACGCCTGTGATAATTTATAGTGCATAATTGAATATAGCAGTTTTTAATGGTAATTTTTTTAAAGAAAAAGATACTCCTGCACACAGGGAAAATATAGTACAAAATGGCATCACCAGGAGTTTCCGCTATTTTAGTGATTCGTTTTACGTCACGAAATGCCTGGCTTTGAAAAGCACAAATCGTAGTTAAAATCTGAATACAGCAAACTGACAACAGCACCGTTGTAAATCATAAAATGAGATTAAGAGTTATGGTAATCTATAACTGACGAACTATGTTAAGAGAAGCCCTCATTTCAGATGGGGCCCACTGAGTTTTAAGCTATTATGGACATCCAGGGTACTCCCACACTTCAATTAATCATTCTTCTTGGACAAGAAATACAGCCTTTCAGCAGTTACTATATACAAAGCTAAATCAATATTCCTAGATCAATCAATGTTCCTAGATTTAGCATTTTTTTTATTTCAAGGAAAGTAATCTCTAAAATGTTATTTTTTGCTTCCTATAGAATATATTTTATTGTCAAATGTGGAAGATTGAGAATAGTATGAAGAAAGAATTAAAGTAAAGTTGTGAATATTAAAATTAACAAATGCACATATAAACAGCAATGGAAGAAATTCCTGTTAAAGTGGCAGTACGAATAAGACCTTTACTCTCAAAAGAAATACTTCACAATCATCAAGTATGTGTGAGATTAATCTCAAATACTCAGCAAATTATCATTGGAAAGGACCGTGTCTTCACTTTTGATTTTGTTTTTGGCAAGCATTCAACCCAAGATGAAGTCTATACAACATGTATTAAACCATTGGTAGCATCTTTGATAGAAGGATATAATGCTACAGTTTTTGCCTATGGACAGACAGGCTCTGGAAAGACTTATACTATTGGAGGAGGTCACATTGGTATGTTTTGAAAAGTTCGTTATTTAACTATATGATCAAAAAATCACTGTAAAAGGAATAATAAGAGCAATTTTTCACAAACTGAATATTTATTGATAATTGCTGTCCCTGATTCTTCATTTTAGAACAGGTTGGGACTAAAGGTTGGGTAATTCTATTAGTTTAATATGCAGCATGAAGATTACAGTAGCCTACCTAATATTTCCATACTAACTATTGGTCTAAAACATTTTAGCTTAAATGAACAAAATGTATTATAGATAATGTGGCATATTTCATTCTAGTTTCTGTCACACGTTTTGTAGATACTATCAGAACATTATACTGGGTACTTTGAGAGTAATCTTTTATAAAAGATTACTCTCAATTCTTTCTAAGATACTAATTTTGAAATAGTTTAGTTTAGTTCATTGTCATTGCACCTCGTACAATGAAATCAAACACCCATCTTCAGTGCACATCATGACCATGAAAATAAACACAAACACGCATCCTTCACACTCCACACATTGAACCGAAAACCCCCGACACCACATCAACACTGCACTATACAGTAGAATTCAACAGATCTACTTCCCTGGGATAGAATAGCTATTACATTTTTAAAAAGTCTCCAGTGTTGTCTTCTTTTGGCCAGTTTAGAGGTTCCATACAAATTTGTGAGAAGGGGAGCAAATTTAGGCTAAATGCCCCATTATGGGGCCATATCAGGAAAATCAACTCCAGAAAAAGGTGAAAACAACCGTACTTGAACTGAGATTGGTTATAATAAAAGAATTTTGACACTCTTCTATACTTTCTCCTCCTTCTCATAGTTCTGTGAATTAGGAAGTATCTGTCTGAGCCAGTTCTAAATGTTATTTTTTGGTTCTGAACTTAAAAAATGCTTCAGTCCCTTTTGCCCAGTTAACCGTTCCTGCATATCTTTGTCGGTATCATCTTCCTAACTCTACATGTACTTCTTACCTATTTTACATATTGCAAATAAAGTGGTAGATAAAGGAATTGCAGTGTTATTTTAATACTGTGACATTTTCTTTGTGAATAAATCTTTACATGTGACCAGAACATTAGGGGTGTTAACCAGCATCACACTGAAGTTATGAAGTACTTTTCTACCCCTCATTGTCGGGGACTGAAGGAGAAGGGGGGGAATCCTCCCAAATGACGAAAGATGTCCTCTCCTTCAACACACCATACCAAAAATATGTTATAGCCCAGAGCTCCTCATCACAACTTTTTGAAGTATTTGTGGTGTTCTGGGAACTATCAGAATGGGAAAAGAAAGTAGGTTTCTCTCAACTCCCCCCCATGTGACACGGAGTATTTTCCTAGGTTTGTTTGGGTTTTGCTTAGTCATTTTTTCCCTGTATTTTTATCTCTGATGGTATTACTTATTTATGTGACCCTGACAATTGAATGTGTCATATATATGTATGTAGGTATGTGTGTATGTATGTATGTATGTATATCATATTGAGCTGAAAGTCATTCAGATTCCTTTTACTTCATTTTCAGTATTGCTATGATATTTTGGAGTCGGCATATTTCAGCTCTGTGTTTAGATTAAAATCTTTTTCTCATTTTAGCATCAGTTGCAGAAGAAGAGAGAGGTATTATTCCACGGGCAATTCAAGAAATATTTCAGATTATGTCTGAAAACCATAATACTGATTTTGCAGTGAAAGTTTCATACATAGAAGTCTATAAAGAAGAACTCAGAGATCTCCTGGAGCTAGAGACATCTATGAAAGACTTGCATATTAGAGAAGATGAAAAGGGCAATACAGGTAGAAATATAAATTTTAACTAAGTTTTTATTTGCTAATAATTTTGAAACATTTTTAAAATGTATCTTCATATTTTCTATAGATCTACCTCTAAGATAATGTTAAGTTCCTTTTATTAAAATTGAATTATTCAGAGGAAATGTAACTTTCATTTTTATGTAATTTGTTATTTAAATGTAATGCTTTAATAGCCCTTTTCAACATTTAATAACATTGTTATTAAACTGTCACTCATATCTAAAATAGCACCTTTCAGCAAAATTAATCTTTTTCCGTTATTCTGCTTTAAAATATATATTTAAAAATCAGGAAAATGCTTTAGAAAAGTGTTACAGTTTAGCTGAATATTTCTAGAATAACAATGCATGCATTTTTTTCAGATGTCCATTGTAATGTTATGAGTATTTTTGTCCATTTAAAGCTGCTTTCCATTTGTTACCTCACTTAGAGGCACAGTGGATCATCATAAAATGAAATTTTCATACACCTATATATATGTACCGGCACATCCAAGAATTCCCCCTACTTTACTTTCTATTGACACTGCAACCATTTTTATGCGGTTGAATAGGTGTTAAAATATTGTAACAATACTAGGTTAGATCATTAATTTGTTCAGCTCATTAGGGGTTATACTGACAGTCAGTGACTTTCCAGGATTTCTGATAGATTTCTTTTCAATTCTATCTATGCTAGCAGATACTGAGTGGGACTTTTGCTTGCAAAGCATTTGTACTACCCCTCAACTATTGGTTTGTAATCTACAACTGTATGTATGTTATACTACATACAAATACTAGTTCTTTAATACAAGTATGTAAGAGGCAAAGCATCTTTGTGATATTACAACATACATTTTGATAAAAGCTTCATTTGCTGCTTATTTTATAACATTGTATTTTATATGAATTCTCTCTTGCTTGAAAAATAACTGGATTGCCTACATATTAGTTAAAAACTGACTCTGATTTTTTCTGAAAATGTTATATTTATAACCTTTATTGTTTAAGTAATCGTTGGCGCCAAAGACTGCCAAGTGGAAAGTACAGAAGAAGTGATGAGCCTGTTGGAAACGGGGAATGCTGCTAGGCACACAGGGACAACCCAAATGAATGAGCATTCCAGCCGATCCCATGCTGTTTTTACCATCAGTGTCTGTCAACAGCAGCAACCTTTGCAGAAGGACAAAGAGTGTGCACAAAATTCACCCCAAAATTCAGGACAGCAGATCGCTTCTAAGTTCCACTTTGTAGATCTTGCCGGATCAGAAAGAGTTACAAAAACTGGCAACACCGGTGAAAGGTTCAAAGAATCAATTCAGATCAACAGTGGCTTACTAGCTTTGGGAAATGTGATAAGTGCGCTTGGAGACCCAAAGAGAAAAAACGTACACATTCCATACAGGGATGCTAAAATCACACGTATCCTTAAAGACTCTTTAGGAGGCAATGCAAAGACTGTCATGATAACATGTATTAGTCCATCTTCTTCTGATTTTGATGAATCATTAAATTCCATCAAGTATGCAAACAGAGCAAAAAATATTAGGAACAAACCTATTGTCAATTATAATCCAGACTGGGATCGTATAGATGAAATGGAGCTTGCCATTAAATTACTTCGGGAAGCCTTGCAAAACCAACAAACTAATGGGCAGTCTTCTGGTAGCCAAGGGTCACAGGATTTATGCCAAGACAAAAACAGAATTCGTTGCCTTGAACAGCAGCTTGCTCAGTTTCAAATTGAAAGTTTTAATTTGCGAAATTGTATTGAAGAAGCTTATTTATTTCTTGTTGATTTAAAAACATTGCCAACCTATCAAAAATCAACTTGAAAAACTGCAGGAATGGATCCATGTAGCTCAGGAACTCAGGAGAGAGGCATCTATTTCCCAGGTCAACAGTGGAACAGTAGCCGACCAAGAAGGACCATATCATATCACGATTCTTCAGCTTAAGAGAGAGCTAAAGAAATATCAGGTACTTACCGTAGATTTAATATAAGGGCCAATAAAAAGATTGTATACAGAAGTGTTATCTGCACATTAAGGAACAGTTTGTTCAAATGAATTTACCTTGTCTCCCATTCCAACATGTCAGCTTGATCAGTCATATGGGATAATTTGAGAGGCATGTTAAACAACAAGCAAGAGAACAATACCTCAATTTAGTATAACTTAGTATTAAAGATAGGTTCTTTATTTGGAAATGGTTCAATATGCAATCATTAATATAGCATAAGAGATCTTCTCTCAGGAAATTATGGATTTCTTTGAAAGGCCAGAGCTTTGGCAGGTCATCCCCAGCCTAAGAAGTCTCAGTTTATCTTTTGGAACTTTAGCTGATTTTTCTAACATAGATTATTTGTAATTTTTAACTATTTTTAAACTCATAAACAGTGAAACATTCTTTTAAAACTTCAGTGGTTCTATTATCTTTCTCTTGGCTAATATTTCATTTTAATTTCAGCATGAACTGTTTCTTTATATGGTTCCTTTGTTTGCAATTCTTCCTCCGTGGTCTAAAATGCTTACTTTACAAGAATGTAGCTGTTAACAGAAATTATCACTGAATATTGTCATTATAAAACTTAGATGAAAATCAATAATAGCATTAAGATTTACAAGTTATTCATCAGTCTTCCCCAACACATCTGGGGAACACCAGATTGAGGAGGCTACAATATAGTATATAAAAATTACGAATCACATTATTTCTGGAAAATGTTATAACATTAGTTCTGTTAGGGTTCTTTTATAAATTAAATGTATATTGGTTGAGTCATAAAGATGGTAAATCCAACATCCAGAGGCATGATTTCCCCCCCTCATACATCAACTATAAACAAATAATGTCTTTTGGATATTAAAAATGGCTCTTTTATTTCCATTACCTGCCTATTAGAGCTAGTTTAATGGAAGCATTGTTCTGCACTTCAGTTAAATTATTGGGTAGGTCTAGTGGGACATAAGTTTGGAATAGTTATGGGTGAATCTTAAATTAGCAGAAGAAAATGTTATACAATAGGCTTTTTCCCCTTATATTTCTGAAATGTCATTATGCATAATCGGGAAACTGTTGAACATTATGAATTTTGTTTTAAAAGTTTTTTTGCAAAAGGCATTTCCTCAAATCTAGAATTTTGTATTTCTTATGCAAAGCTCTAGATTTTACTAGCTCAACGGTAAAATTTTGCCTTCCATTTTCACCACACTGAATTTAATTCACTCTTGTATGAAATTCTTACATACAGGCATGTAATGCTACTTATAGATAATAGGAAATCTACTTCTTGATCACTAGAAATTGCTTGAATAAGTAAATGTGTTAAAACTGCTTTGTCTTTTTTTTCCTTTTAGTACAAATTTGAGTATGTATGAGAAAACTGCATGCATAGCTTTTATTTATTTGGAAAAATTATATTGGCACCTACTTGCACATGGTGAGTCAAGGTGGCTTACAAGAACATAAAAACACCATATAAAAGAAATAAAATAATAAAAAGAAAAATAATAAAATAATAATTCCCCACCCCAGCGACAACATACTTTCATACTAGCTATTTAATGGGCTCCATCCCGCTCTGAGTTGCCCAGGCCAACTTGCAGAACGCTTCTTAGGGCCTTCTGAAAGAGTGTTAAAGTGGGAGCTAATCTAATCTCTGCAGGGATGATGTTCCAGAGGAGGAGTCACCATGGAAAAGGCCATTGTTCTGAGTCCCACAAGCTCTATCTCCTTAGGGGACGGGACCCCAGCATTCCTTGCCTCCCCAGTTTAGTGGGTTGGGTAATGTAAGTGGCAGGAGGTGGTCCCTCAGATAACCTGATCCCAAACCATTAAGGGCTTTAAAGGTGACAACTAGCACCTTGAATTGCACCCAAAAGCAAATTGGCAACCAGTGTGGTTCCTGCAAGAGAGGTGATACATGTGCACACCGAGGTCTGCACAAAACCATGCAGGCAGCTGAATTTTGCACCAAATGGATTTCCAGATGCATTTCAGGGCAGCCCCATGTAGAGCACGTTGCAGTAGTCAAGATGGGAGGTAACCAAAGCATGAGTAACTGAATAGGAATTGTTGGTCCAGGAAAGGGCTTAACTGGTGTACAACCTGCAGTTGCAAAGGCCCTTCCTGGCCACCTGCTCTTCAAGCAGGAGTCACGAGTCCAGGAGAACCCCAAGATTATGCACAGGGTCTGTTTGGGGCGTGCCACCCCATCCAAGACCAGCTTTAGAATGGGGTGTGTTATAACCTGGCAGTTAGTCTGTGCATCAGATTCTAGTTTGCATAAAACAACATGAGCATACTTGAGTTTTACTGGTTGCTTGTGGCTTGCTGGTCAAAATGTGCCAAGGCTGATTGGTACTATCTTTATCATTAGCATATAACACTACATCTAGCAAGGGTATGGCTAAGGATGATAATACTGGCATGGCAAACTCTCAGACATATAGTTCATCAGGAACTCATATGTTCAACCAAAACTCTAGTGATGTTAATAAATGTAATGGATTCCCTGGAATGGTTGGGTTTAAATATTCATATAATACATTCTACGTTTTATCTGGCTCCTAGGAACTCTATAATAGTGTAACAATCTTACTTTAATGTGATACACACCATGCATGACACTTGGCTTTTGCAGAGTAAAACCCAGCCTGAAAACCAATTTCCCCATTTTTTGGTTCAAACCATCTGTTTCGTTACCTGATACATACAGGTAATTCTATTATTACCCCAAGTCAGTCCAGACTGGCCTGTTGAAACAACCAGGTCTTCAGGTCCCGGCAGAAGGAGTGGAGATCAGGGGCCAAACGGAGGTCTACGGGGAGTTGGTTCCATAGGGCGGGTGCTCCCACAGAGAAGACCCTACCCCTGGGCACCGCCAGTCGACAATGCCTAACGGACGGTACCCAAGGAGGCCCTGCCTATGGAGCGCACCGGCAATCGGAATGTGATGCTGGCAGGAGGCGTTCCGCAAGTACCCTGGACCCAAGCCATTTAGGACTTTATAAGTTGTTACTAACACCTTGAAACTGACCCAGAAGGCAACCAGCAACCAATGCAGGTCGCGCAGGAGGGGTGTAACATGGGAGTATCGGACACCCCATCACAGCCCAGCGCAGCCGCATTCTGCACCAGCTGCAACCTCCGGGTGGTCCGCAAGGGCAGTCCCATGTAGAGCGTTGCAGTAGTCGATTCGGGAGGTGACGAGCACATGAGTGACTGTTCGTAGGGCATCTCGGCTCAGGTAAGGGCGGAGCTGGCGAACTAGGCTTGTGTCCATTTGTTCAATGATCATGGTGATGGTGACCCTGAAAAAATAGATGTCCTCCAGGTTTGTTTCCTCATAACATCCCCACAATCATAGAAATCCCAGTTCTTGGGATTACTCACAATTACTCACAATGAGCTGCAGTTATATGTTCACCATTTGTGACCTTCCCTGCTGGCTTTACAAGCCAAGTCAATGGGGAAGCTAGCAGAGAAGGTCACAAGTTTTTCACTACATTTGTCCCATCTGCAGCACTCATTCCTGCTTGCACATGACTTGCAGCAGCCCATGCTAATCTTCCGCAGCTCACAGACAACCTACACCAACCCTTCCCTTGTTTTTCCTGTGGCACCCCCAAACTCTTTATCTGAGACACACACCCTCACCTCTCCCCTGCATCTTGGAGTTATAACAGGAATACCAGTTCTATTTGTCATAATAACTCTATTGATTTAATAAATAAGATTTAGTTGTAGTTCCTCTTAATAGCCAAGTGGACTATAATTACGGAAAGTAATTAAATTAATTAAAAGTTAATTGTTCTTTAGGTTATTTATTTCCTTTTTCCCATTTTTCCTTCTATTTGCCAGTTTCCAGATGGCAGATGTACTGTTCAATACCAAGCATTGTAGTGACACAAGAAAATAGACTTTAATTTTCCTCATTGCTGCTGCTACAAGGAAACATGTTTAGGAAGATTATTATGTAAGATGAAAGAGAAGTTTTCCATTAGTAACTTTATTAATACTACACCATTCACAATTAGAATTCAATTTCCTTTTCAGTTATGGTAATTCTCTTTTTAGCTATCCCATCTCAAATTGTACATGAAATATGAGGAATGTTTTTTAAAGTAATATTATTATTTGCAGGAATGATTTTAAGGAAACAATAGGGTACACATCATTCTCTCAATAAGATCAAAATGTAAAAAGTGGCAAAGGCTTTTTTTTACTAACTTCTTCATTGGTTTAAATTAAATACATTTAATTGTTTGAAACAATATGGGTTCATAATTTTTGCATATTATACTTGGGTTATGTACAATAAAATATATACATTTAATACAATACAGCACTTACAACAGAATTATTGTATTTGCAGCAAATCTCACAATGCATTTCAATTTGTGGACTTTCCATTTCATATGTTCAATCTTTTATTACATTCTCTCTTATTATCTAGCAGGCTCTTGCAACAGATGCAGAAGTCTTCAGTGAAAAAGAACTGGAAATAAAAATATTGCAAGATCAGATACAAAAGCTGATACAAGAAAATCGTGAATATCTGGAATCACTAAAGGAGGCACAGGATACAAATAGGTTACAGGTAATTTAGGTTTTCTGCAAGTTATTTAGGAAATATATATAAAATTATATCTTATAGATAATAGCTTAATAATAATAATTACAAGAAAGTAATAAAAGAACATTACAACCATAAATAGTTTGAAAACATTATAATTAGGGTTATCAAGATTTATTCCCATGTAAATTGAATCCAAATTTGGCTTTACGTTCTGCAATTCTGTAGTTTAATAAATGCAATTTTGTTTCATTTCAAGAATGAAAAAATGGTAGAGCAACGACTTATAATTAACCAGCTAAATGACAAATTGGAGAAAATGGCAAAGGCACCTGCCTCTAATGGTGCTTCTGGAGATGGACCAGCTGCGGTAATATCAGCTAAAAGACCCTATAGTGTTCCATTAACTAAAAGTTTGATGCAGATGAATAACATACCATTAAGATTGGATTCTCGAAAGGTATATATGAAAAAAAATTCTTTTTATTTACGTTTATTAATTACAAATTATTAATCATAGTTGAAGGGAACTGTGGTAACATGAACTTCTGTAAATATAGGGCATTTATTTCCTCCATTTCTTCTATTTATATCATATATATATATATATATATATATATATATATATATATATATATATATATGTATATATATATGTATATATATATATATATGTATATATATATATATATATATATATATATATCACACATACATACACATACATACATACATACATATATATATATATATATTTCTATGCAAATAATTCTTATTGGTATTGGCAAGAAGGAAGGTGCTGCAGCCTATTACTCACTTGGAGATGCTTCAGGGCTCAATATTTTCACCCCCTCTGTTTAACTTCTATAAGTTCTATAACATGGAGACCCTGCTGCCAGCACTGTCTTCCCCCCTGTGCGCTCTCATAGACAGGGCCTCCTTGGGGTTCCAGCCAGACAATGTCGGCTGGTGACCCTAAGGGTAGGGGCCTTTCTGTGGGAGCACCACCCTATGGAATCAACTGGGTGGGTCCCCTGACCTCCACTCCTTCTGTCGGGCTTGAAAACATGGTTGTTCCAACTCGTCAACCTGGACTGAGGGGGTGAGAGTTTTAATGACTTGTGTTTTACTGATTATTGGGTTTCTTATCTAATTTTTTTAATTGTATAATATTTTGTACTGTTTTTATGATTTGCACGCCCGAGTCCTTAGGGAGATGGGGCAGCTTAGAAATCCAACAAACAAACAAACAAACAAGTTACTGAGCGAGGTCATTTGTCAGTTGTTGATGTTTTCCAATTGTAATTTCAATCCTGGGTGCCCAAGTGAAGCTGTCAGTGACTGAGGCCGAGAATCCGGATGGAGAGAAATACATTCAGCCTCAATCACAGCAAGACTGAGGGACTGTGGGTATTTAGGGTCCCGAATCCTAGAAATTTTCCATATTTAGTCCTGGATGGTCCAGAATCAGTGAGGTGGGTAGTAACGGACATTTTTGGCATTCTTACATAACACTAATGCTCCGTGAGTTCAACAGGTTGCCATTTGGGTTCCAGGTGAAATTCAAGAGGCTGGTTTCCACCTATGCCCTTCATGGCATAGGACCTGCCTATCTGACTATGATAGTATCTGTCTATCCTATACAATTGGAGAATGTGAACATCTTCCAGGTTGCAGTGATCAAATAGTTTCATCAAACAGGCCTTTGGACTTTTTACCTTCTCTGCTATCCCTGCTCTATGTAATAGCATATCACTCGGAATTTCATATCCCGTCCCCACTTCATTTAAAAAGTCTCTGGAAACACTGCTTCCCCCCAGTCCTGGATTAGATGGTTGGCAATTGTCTTATGGATTTTTACTTAGTTAGTCTGAATGTTTTCTCTTCTGGATGTACATTGCTTTTTGTTTTACAGTTCTTACTAATTTTAATGTTATACACAGTCTTTATGAAGGTGAGCAAATTTCTGATTTGACAAATAAATAAAAATAGCAACTAATATAGTTCTGATTATAAGGACAAACAAAGATGTAAATACAATAACTCATCCTAATCTGCTCCCCAAAAATGAGGATTTGATTCATATAAAGTTACATTATCTAGTGAGTAATATTTAAACAGAACCTGGAATAAAAAATATTTAATTTTTTAAAACTTATTTAAAAGGTGCACACAAGCCCTCCGATGTATTCCTTAAGTAAAGTTATAGCTGGATTTCAGACCCGTAATCAGATCATGATGGAACACATAGAAGAACAAGATGAAGTCCTGCATTATTGCTTTTCTGATCATAGTGATGATGATGATGAAAACAGTGCCAAGACTAGAAGGAAATTCAGATTTAGGTATGTTTTTGATCACATATGATCAATGTGATAATTAGAGCTTGTGGTATTTAATGTGTATATCTGTTAGCTCATGCTATGAAAATATATTTAAATTTGAAAGAATAATTTTATAGTATGCAGTAAGAAGCTGAACCAACAGTCAACAATGTTTTCTGTTACTTCCGGTGGGGGAACCTTCAAATGGCCCTCTTCTGCTGATCGAGTAAAAGGAGGTTAATAGAGATGGTCCCTCAGTTTGTCAAGTTTGAAGCTAGTTAGTTTTAAAGATAAATACTAGCACTTTAAATTTTGTTTAGTAGGCAACTAGCAACCCCTGCAGATCCTTCAGTACAGGATCTTTATGATTTCTGTCCCCTGTATCATTTAGTAGCCTAGATATGACATTATTACCCCAATAATTGCAATTTTTGGATATTTACAAAGGTAACCCACCCAAATTACATTGCAGATTAGTTCCAGAATAGCTAAGTTGTATTTCTATAAAATGCAATAGTCCTTATAAAACCGTGTCTTTGAATTCATCAATAAACAAGATAACAAATGTGTCAAAAGAAAATAGTTGTCACATTTTTATACTCGCAGCACTGTTTTGTTCATAAAACATTCTTTCACTGTAAAAATGCTTACAATTACAGTTAGTCCTCAACTTATGACTGTGAACCCATACTGCTCACTTTATGTTGCTAAGCGAGGCAGTTAAGTGAGTTTTGCCCCATTTTACAAATTTTCTCGTGACAGTTGTTAAGTGAATAAATTAGTAACATGGTTGTTAAGTGAAACTGGCTTCCCCATTGACTTTGTCAGTTGCCAAGCATCTGAATTTTGATCTCACGATTATGGGGAAGTTACAAAGTGTGAAAAATAGTCATAAGTAACTTTTTTTTAGTGCCATTGTAACTTAGTGAAGGGTCACTAAACAAATGGTTGCAAGTCAAGGACTACCTGTAATACATTTGTCATCTCAAGCTGTGCTTTAATTTTTACTTAGACGTTCATTGAACCGTACATGGACACGGAAGCAGGCTTCTTCTAGCTATATAACTGAAGGAAAAGATGTACAACAAAATGCCAGTTCAGAAATGGGAAATCTTTCATCAACAGAAGCTGTTACAGATAAAGAAGGTAAATTGATATACCATTATTACTGTGTCTCACGTAGTCCAAAGAATAAAATGGGAATGGGATTCTGGAAATATGGATTTGTATTCAAAGTAATGCATAATTAATTAATGAGGATGACATTTGTACAATAATACTTATATTAAATTTCATAGAATATACATATTTGCTCTTTAATGTTTTAAATATTTATTAATTGAAATGCCTTTCAATGAAAATATTTTAAGCAAACAAGCTCTTAAAAAACTAAGTGCATTCAAATATGTAACGAATAACATAACATGTCAGTAAAACTTTAAAAAAATATTAAAATATATTTTATTACACAGAGACTTAAACATATAGCATTTTAAGTTGTAATCATTACATGTGGAAAATCATTATGAATGCCAGCAAATGAGAATTAACATATTACAGGTGACATTTTGATATTATACACATCTCCATATTACTGCATGCTATTTTTGAACACTGCATTAACAAGTTTAAGTAAGCTTATCTGCATTGGCCAATGTATACACAATTAGTTTTCAAACTACACCTGTTGTATATGAAATCCCCATTCATGCTGTATATGAAATCCCCATTCATATATTTGGTACAAATACAGGTGTCCTTGACTTAAAACCACAATTGAGTCTAAAATTTCTGTTGTTAAGTGAGTCAGTTGTTAAGTGAATTTTGCCCCATTTTAGAACCTTTCTTGACACAATTGTTAAGTGAATCACTGCAGTAGTTAAGTTAGTAACAAGTTGTTAAGCGGCTTCGTCACTGGCTTGGCTTATGAGAAGGTTGCAGAAGGATGTGAACTCCTTGGACATTGCAACTGTCATAAATAGGAGTCAGTTGCCAAACATCTACATTTTGATCCTGTGACCATGGGAATATTGAAACAGTCATAAGTGTGAAAAATTGTTATAAGTCACTTTTTTCATTGCCATTGTAACTTCATATGGTCACTAAACAAACTTGTAAGTTGAGGACTCCCTGTAGTTACGTTCATATATAATCACTTTTATTCATAAGCTTTCTGTACTTAACAATATATACTTAAAATAGGTTTCAACCTTTTAAAAAAATCTCTTCTACAGAAATACAGTTCATTTTATAATACACTTAGCCAAGTTTTGTTCTGTTAGTCCCAAAACTGCTTACATCTAACATTTTAGGCCTCTCTGAGAATATATTATATGTTCTTAAAACAGTATACTTTCTTTAAAGGTGTGGATATTGAATTTATCAAGAAAAGTCAGATAATAAATGTGCAAAAGTTAAAGAATTCAGAGCTAAAACTTATTGCTGCTAAGCAAAAAATGAATGAACTTACCCTTAATATCAGAATGAAAGAAGAACTCATTAAAGAATTGGTGAAAACAGGTAAATGTATTTTGTGACTTACACTTTCAATATCAATATATAAAAGAAAAGAACAAAGTTTTATAATGATTGCTCCACAGTGGAAAAACATTTTTTTAAGTCTGCCTAAAGTTAATGTACAGCATTTGTTAAGATTAGAACAATCTTTAGTTTGTCAATTTTTATCTAAAAAGTTACATTAAATGATGTTGAACCATTTATTTTAATTTTGTTGCCTATTCTACCTCCTGGTTTGTTTTTGAGAACAAAATATATTTACAAGGAGCCATCTTTAGTATCACTTGGACATGTTTTTGAATTTTTTTTAAAAATGATAACAATAGCTGCTACAATGCCAAAAGTCACAAATGAGATCTTCATTTTTAAAAATTATTATTTTTAAGGTAATGATGCTCGATCTGTAAGCCAGCAATATTCTTTGAAAATAACACAGCTGGAGCATGAAGCAGAGCAGGCTAAAACTGATTTAGCAGAAACACAAAAGCAATTGCAAGAACTGGAGAACAAGGAACTAAGGGACATGCTGAAAAGCCAGATTACAGAAAGAGTTCAGAAAAAAGATGGATACAGCAAAACTGAAAGTTCAGGTATTTGTACTCAGGAAATTCATAAAAACCTGTGCATAATCTGTAAAAAATACAAAATATCTCACCTAGTCTCTCAACTAGAGAATAGATATTTGATATTATAATTCATGAATCTTGCTAGGTTGGTGTGATATAGTAGAATAGATTTAATAGCCATGGCAACAAATGGATTTAGAACATGAACTGGAGATCAGAAAACTATTTAATGGGAGGTTACTACAATGCTTTATTAGTTATCTGGCTACCTATATCTGTCACCCAAATACAGTATGGATCTTTTCTCCAGAAATGTAGTTTTTTGCTCATTTGTCCTATGCTTTAATTCTTGTCCAAATAATTCTGTATATTATATGTAACCTACATTAGGGTTCCGGCAATTGCCCTAATTAAATTGTGAGTTGACAATGTAGATATTAAAAAATATAAGCTATAAAAATTACTTAATTATGGACCATTTCCAATAATAGATTTTGTCTTCAGAAAGTAATATTCTCCACCTGTAAAAATCCTTGATAACTTAATGATGGACTCAATATTGTGCCAAGTATCAAGACATTAATGTGATTGTTTTATTTATATTTTGTGTCTTTTTATAATATATATAATATATATATATATATATATATATATATATATATCACTTTTGTGTTGAAAATGCCCAGCTAGTCATATATGCAATGAACCATAATCAAACAAGCAGCAAGTTAGTAAAATAGT